>OU015495.1:155029135-155284135 GCA_907164885.2 Dolomedes plantarius
TGCCATCCGAACGGTAGAGGGTGAACCTTGACTCGTCGCTCCAGAGAACCCATTTCCGCTCATCTACTGTATACTTTCGACGTACATTGAACCACATTAACCAAGCAGCGCGGTTGGCCTTTGTGATCAAAGGCTTATGGGCAGCAACACGACCATGAAAATCAAGCAGATGTGCTTCCTTATGGATAGTATTCATCGAAACAACACTCTCGGATGCCTGTTGAAACTCCTGGAGTATGTGGGCCATCAGTTTGGTGCAGTTCTTCCGAATTTCTCTGGACAGCATCCGTCGGTCTCTATCTCCCAGTTTCATGGGTCTGCCGACTCGGGGCAGCTCACCTTCCATTTCTGAATCACATAGGCCACTGTCAATTTTTGGTAATTCAGCTCACTAGATATGTCCCTTAAGGATCGACTATTTCTGTGATACCCGACGATTACACCTTTCTAGAAATCGGATAACTCTGCACTTCGTGGCATCTTGCATGCGACGAATGCCAATGTTGTTTCCTACACGATATTTAACGGCGGAGGGTGCAACGTATATCAGGACCGCAGATATCGTTATTTGCATGGGTGTCCAAATACTTATCGGTAGATAGTGTGTGTGTGTGTGTATTTATATATTTATATATATATATGTTTGTGTGTATATATTTATATATTTATATATATATGTGTGTGTGTGTGTCTGTGTGTTTGTTTGTTTGTGTGTGTGTGTGCTAAACTGCATGCATTTAAAAGACACTGTTTTTTTATTTTAAAAGTAAATAATTAACGTACATATACGGACATATAACGTACATATACTCATATTCATTTGTGTATTGAGGGCTGTTTACATACACGCAATAAATTCGTACATTTACACCAAATTAATACGTGTAAGTATACATTTCTATAAATTAGCTTACATTTTATTACTTAACTCCAAATAATTATTCTTTCAAAACTTGAGAGGAAATTAAATTTTCATCTTTCCTTTCATTTAAAATACTTTTCTTGAGACAAATTTGCTTAAAATCTGCATTTATATTTAAATATTTTAAACATTTTCAGCCGTTTTGAGTTTAATTTTCTTTCCGATCAATAAAATGGTAAAGGAAACGTCAGCACTGTAATACATATACATATATATATATATATATATATATATATATATATATATACAAGAGGTTATCAAAATAATGGAAACACCTATCAATATTAGTGGTGTTTATACATGTACTTCGTATTCCTTAAAAAACAAGTCTGGCCACCGGTATTTTTTATATAATATAGTGTATGTATTATTCTACTGTCAGATAGCAGTAATGAAGATAAGGGCATGGTGCTTTTGGGGGGAACAGCGTAAAATGTCAAACCTTGCAGACCTTGTAAAAAGGGCAAATTTTTGGAACGCGTTTAAATTGGAGTATCTGTTAATGCAACCCTCAGGTTAATGGGTGTTTTTTGAGCTATGGTATCGAAAGTCATGATAGCATACAGAGTGCGCAGAAAAACATCCTTTGCCAAACAGAATAGTGGACGAAAAGGAGAGCTGAGTGAAAGAGATGGATGAGGTATTGAAGCGGATTGCGACATGAAGAAAGAAAACAACTAGAAACCAAAATGACCAAAGAGCTCAATCTGCATCTGCATGTTCTGGTATCAACCATTCGAGGTAGAAGGGAACTTCACAAACAAAGCCTTTACGGAAAAGTAGCTATTCTCAAGCCACTTCTAATAGATGCCAATACAAAATATCGCCCACAATGGTGCCAAGAGCGCAAATCTTGGTCGAGTAATATGTCGAAAAATGGCATTTGTTCCAACGAATCATTGTTCACATTGTTCCTTGCAACAGGACGTGCGTATGTCTGCAGAACATCTACACAAGCGTAGAATTCTGGCTGTCTCATCTCAACTATCAATCATGGAGGTAGATCTATCAGGGTTTGGGATGGCATCTCATGTTTTCTTCGGGCCCTATTGTTACCCTAAAAGAAAGATAGAATGGGCAGGACTATATCGAAATTTTAGCCCACTAGTCCATTCTATGGTGCAAACACTGTTTCTTGCAGGAGATGGCTTTCTCCAGGATGATAATACCCCTATACATACAGCTAATTCTATCAAGTATTGGTTTGAAGAGCATGAAAAAGAAGTCAAATATCTTATCTTACCCTGTACAATCCCCCCGACTATATATCATCCAACCACCGTGATCTGTATAAGCGGATAGAGCCAGGTATCGATATCCACTACAGCATCTCTACAGGAACTTTCATTATTTTTCCCTGAAGAATGGTATAATATATTCTTAACCACTATTCATGACTTGTATAATCCAATTCCAAGGTCAATGAGGTGGTATTACATGACAAAAGTGCTCCTGCGCCGTATTAATAAATGTTTTCATGATGCTTCTTAGTGATTTCATTATTTTGATAACCACCTATATATATATATATGTGGATGTATGCGTTTAAGAGTAGTATTGTTTTTTTAATATAAATCAGTTTTCCTTTCTAAATGATAAAAATATAATCACAGAACTCATCTATAAAATTATAGCAAAAACTATAGAGACTTTTAACTAAAGTTTCTGAAAATATATTTAACGAGGCGTTCCGTAGTAAGAAAAAAGTTTCTTTCTAAATAAATGGCGGAAGAAAAAAAAATCTGTTACGTCTCATTTGATGGAATACTATTCCTACGAAACAAACAAAAATCTCTTCTGGGAAGAGTGGTTTTTCGTCTCCGAAAATAGAATTTTCACCAGAAAATGATCTATAATGATATAGCTGAATGAAAAGAAAAGAAAATACTTATAGTTTGCAAAAATCGATAAGATACATTTCTAAAGAATTGAAAAATAGATGAAATGAAAATTTTTTAAAGGAATTTTCACATACTAGATAAGTTTTAAAACCAAAATTTTTTTGAATTATGTAATTTTTTTTCATTGCTTTATGTAGCAAATGATAATACTTATATTATTAAACAAAATTACAAACAGGACTTATATGATTGCCTATTCCCTATCAAATGAGAAAATATCCAACTTATAAATATAGGTAGCCGTCCTACAACATGGCATCTTACAACACGGTTTCGCTCTAACACTATAGGATAAATTGCGGGAACCCTCGTATAACTCTGCAACCTGTAACACAGTTTCACTCTAACACGATAAAAAAAAAATTGCAAAACCCTTTGTACAACACTGTACTGCTACAGCATTAGATAACATGATTTTTGTTTAACACATTTTAAAGCTAAATTATCTTTTAAAAGTTTTACCTTTTAAAAGTTTACCTTATAAAAGTTTTAAGGGAAAGTCGCTTCCAATGATAGTCTACAGCAATTAGCCCTTGAATGCTTTGGGATCCAAAATATCCGTATTATGAATACAGTGGAAGCTCGATCGATCGTTTTTAAAGGCACCTATTGCACTGAATGATCAATGCGGAAAAAAATGATAGATGCGAGAGCATAACAAAGGAATATTATCATCGGGACTGGATGGAGTTAACGGCACATACGGGAAAACAATAATTCGGGGAACGATTCATCGAGGTTCCACTCTGTGTGTGTATATATACAGTCGAACCTCCATATATCGAACTTCCCTATATCGAAATTTTCTATATATCGAACTCTTAGCAAATCTCCATGTTCATTACATAGAAAAATTGTTTCTATATATCGAAAAAATCTCTATATATCGAAATTTTTTTCGAGACAAATTGGGAGATTTTATTCCACTTTAGAATATATCTCCCAATTTTTGCCATTTGAAACAATAGGTCGTGGACTTTAATCCGCGGAAAATGTCCCTGATGAAGTTTTTAGTGGGCTGAATAAATACGAACATTTCTTTGAACTTTCCGCAAAACTAACTGTTCAGCAAGATATTCGTAGTTTTTTTTTTAAAGAATGTAACTGTGATCATTGTAACCACTGTCTGCATTATTGTTTTTTTTAAGATATGTAGTAATCAATAAATCTTTCATATTAATTCATTTTTTAGTTATTAACTTTCATTTAATGGGATTCGCATATAAATAAGAAATGGAGTTTCATATAAGAAAATTTGCTTTAATTTTTTTAGGAGAATTATGATAAGACTAAGCTCAATTCTATATATCGAAATTTCTGTATATCGAATTTTTTTCGCGCAATTTGCTACTCCGATATATGGAGGTTCAACTGTATATACAGGTAGCCCTCTTACAGCACGGCATCTTACAACACGGTTTCCCTCTAACACGATAGGATAAATTGCGGGAACCCTCGTATAACACTGCAACCTGTAACACGGTTTCATTCTAACACGATAAAAAAATTACGAAACCCTTTGTACAACACTGCACTGCTACTGCACTACATAACATGATTTTTGTTTAACACATTTAAAAGCTAAATTACCTCAAATAATGACGGGAAGGAATAATGAACTATAGTGGCTTTACATGGAAATGTATAAACAAATTATAATTTATTCTTTTATAACCCTATAAAATTACAAGAAGGCCTAAGCTTAGCTGAAAATCTTGAATAATTTTTCCTGAATGCAAACCCTTCCGCTGAAAGAAGCCGAAAATTCAAAAGGGAGCTGCAAAACTGTCTATCTCCATACCGTGAATCTACAATGACCTTGTAAGAACCAGCAAATAAAACAAAATTGCAGATTTTTTAAAGAGGATAGAAGTTGCAAAAAATCTAAATGTAAAAAATCGAAAAAAAAGTTCTCGTTTGATTCTACTGAGCAGTGATGAGGAAGAAATTTATTAAATTAAGGTCGTATTAAATGAAAATATTTTTTTGTTTCTTTTCATTTTGTGTTATACATACAATTATATTTTTATTAAAAATTAAGTTGCATATATGGAATTTTAAAAAAAAAAGTTTGTTATCAATAAATTTTCAGAACGTAACCCCCTTTTTTTTAACTGTCTCTGGGTCTCATACAACACGGTTTCACACAACACGGCTTTTTTTAGGAACCTATCTACCATGTTATAAGAGGGTTACCTGTATATGAAAAGTGTGACAATCCATTTCAATTTATCAAATCAACCAAAGGAAAGGAAAAATGAAAAATATTACGCAACTAAACGTGGGATGCTTTGTCAAAAACAATACCATTTAGAAACGTTTAATTTAAAAATATTTATGCGTTTTAATTATCTTTTGAAGAATAATAAAAGCGTAGGATTGCAAAAGAACACGACTACCTGGCTGTACGTTTAAACAGAATGGGAATTTTTTTCTACCCCGATACGCCCTGTTTGCAATTCTGACAACATAGACTGTTCTAAGCACACCATGTGTTGCTCTGCCTTAACTGGGCGTTCTCTGCACGGACGGTGTTAGGAGGCTCGTGATCGCATGAGAATTTTATCTTACATGCTTTTCTTGTTTGTGTATTTTTTATATTTTTTTCTCCCTTGCAGTTTTGCCCGTTTTTCTTTTTTCTGTATACTTAACCTTTTCATTACTGAGTGGGATAGCATGTATCCCAAGAATAGGGGCCCAGGAAAGAATATATATATATATATATATATATATATATATATATATATATATATATATATATATATATATATATATATATATATATATATGTATATATATATATATATATAAATATAACCTCCTTAATGGCCGTTCTTGCAAAGGGCTATGAAATTTCCCGTTCTAAAGAGGGAATCGGAAAAATGGGCCCCGTAAGCGAAAGGTTAAAAGCTTTGTCCACAGGTTTCGGCATTAGAAATTTAAAAAACAAATGAAAGCATATGTTAGACCTACAACCAAATGAAATTATCAATCACATAAAGAAATATTGAAAAGGTTAAAATTAAATTTTGTAGTTTAAGATATATTTTTTATAGATGATATTCATAGTTGTATTGATAGGGAATTTTTTTTTGTTTGGTTAATAGTAAACGATAAGATTTTACACATTTTCAAACCTTGAAGATCAAAGGTAATTCTATAGTTTTGTGAGTCTGGAAATATTGTTGTGTTCTCGAGTTAAAAAAATGGCTGATTGATCTGCGTAAATGATTAAATGCTTTGTTATTTAACTGCGTATGTTCGGGTTTTATCTTTCAACTTTCATTAGAGACTGATGTTTGTCTGGAGAGGGTAATTATACTGTCTGGAGAAAGTAGTATTAATATAATCTTGAAAATGTTCGTCATCTATTGATCGATCTTATATCATCTAAGTCTGAAGTAATATTCTGATGCCTATAATTTTTTCATTATTTAAGTAAAAATCCAAAATATATTCATAGACCCACATACTCGTGTTTATCATACACCACAGAATATTCTTAATACACATATATATGATAGGGTAGTCCGAACAGCATTTATGTTATGAATTAAGACGACTATACGAGCTTATCTTGTTCTATGTATTTTGTTCCAACCAATTTTCTTGTCCTCTTTAAATATTTATTTTTCATTCGTATTTTTCTTTTGTATGTTCTGTAAAGTCTAATAATATTTTCTTATATTTTTTATGTTCAGGTGGAAGAACTGACGACAGAACAAGTTGAAAGTATGTATTCTCTGTATAACATTCTGTTTGAATTCAGTAATCTGAATTTTGATAAATCTGTGCAAAATTTGAAAATTGACACCACTACACTGAAATTATGGGAATTCTCTCATTTAGCATGCTTCAGAAGCAGGCATGTCCAAAAATTGTAAACAGATTCGACGCTTAGAGTGTTATTGTTAGCGATATTAGACGATCAACTCTTTTTACTGCCCATACAACAGAGAAAAACTATAGTTCCACGTGTTCATAAAACACCACTTTTTAAGAGGCAAAACGGCTGAAGAAACTCAATTCAGGCTTGATATATATTATGCCGAGTTTGCACCTTCGCTTAGAATGATTTACAAATGGATTGTTGATTTTCGTTGCAGTTGAATGAGCAAATGTAATGCAAGGCGGGAGCATCCTGGTGGTTGCGCGCCAAAATCCGGTACTGAGGGTGTGCGGTTCAAATCCCGACAAGTGTTCATAACAGTTTATGGAACATGGATACATCACTACCTGTCAGAAACGATAGAACAGTCAAAACAGAGGGTTGAAGGAGGTGAACCTGCACAAAAGGAAGCGAAACGGTTCCATCAGCAGAAAAGGTTATGGCCACTGTTTTGGAGAGACCTCCATGTAATCTTTATTGACTTCCTCGAAAAGGGTAAAACAATCACAGGAGAATACTATGCATCTTTACTGGATCATTTAAGTAGTGAAATTACTATAAAAATGCCATATGTAGTTAAAATTACAAAACTTTTTTTTTTCCATCATGACAATGCTGCGGCTGCGATTACAGCGAAAAAAAACTTAGAACTTAGCAACGAAAGTGTTCCCCACAAATCCGTTTTCTCCAGATTTGGTCCCATCGGACCACTCCTTATTCCCAAATATGAAAAAATTCTTTCAGGGTAGAAATTTGCATCAAAATCCGAAGTGATTAGTGAAACAAACGCTTATTTTGCAGAGTTGGGCAAGTCTTACTTTATGGAGGAGTTAAAAAAGCTTAAAAAGATTCCTGAATGTAATAGCGCCAATAATTTCAGTGCAGTGGCACCACAACCCAGATTTTGAATGGATTTATCAAACGACCCTCGAATATATGTATTATGTGTATAAACTTGTATATATATATATATATACATATACAGTGGAATCTCGATCGATCGTTTTCGGATTCATCGTTTTTCCGTATGTGTCGTTCATTTTATCCAGTCCCGACGATCATATTGCTTTGTTATGTTTCCGCATCTATCGTTTTCCCGCATTTATCGTTCATTTCAATCGGTCCCTTGAAAAACGATAGATCGAGATTCCATCCACTGTATATATATCGTGTGTGTGTGTGTCTGTGTGTGTGTGTGTGTCAGTCAGTCAGTCAAACAAACTATTATTTTTAAGTTTTTAGCGTATACCAGTCTTTGTTCTAAAGCATGCCCAGAAATGTCGAGGTAATCATTCCAGCCGAAGATGGTCCAACAATGTATTTTTATTTTGAAATACACTCTTCCTCTTTCGACCTATCTGTCCCATTACCTAATCTAATGTAGTGTCATGCAAACTCTGAAATAAGAATAACTTTTACTTGAAGAGGAGCAATGGCATACAATAAACTAATTTTTACCTACAAAGACATTCGTATGTTGCATTTATTCAAAGAGTACTTTGAATAAATGCAACATACGAATGGTTGATACTTATAATTTCAAAATACCAGGGTTTTCTTTACCTGAAAGAAATTTGTTTATACGAAAACAAAATTAAATCTATGGGAGAAAAACTTTTTTAAAACAATAAACTCAATATTTATTAGTTTTTTTAACAAAGTACCCTAAAAATATGGTACATTACAACAAACTATTTGAGAAATATCTTTTTTATTTCATTGTAAAATTTATCTCTTTCTGACAGAGTATATTTAACAACTCACTCACTATTATACTAAATACATTTAGTCGCAGTTTACTTTATCGGTAATAAGAATTACATTTTTAATATCTTTATACAAATACTAGCGGCCAGTCCCGACTTTGTCCGGGTTGAACAAAATATTATACCAATAAATTTCCAGTTGATAGCCAATAAATTGTAAATCTTTTCTTACCTTAATAATAACCTAAATAATACCTTAAATTAATTTTATGTTAGTTAATAATTAAAATAAATTTTTTAAAAGAAAAAGGCGTGCCGGAGAACGGCTAGGTTCGTACCGCTAGCGTCAGAACAGAAGCCCACCGCGATAGCACCACGCTAAGGATCGTTGAAGACTTCGGCACAAAAAGCGGTAGAGGACAGTAGCGGTAACAATGGAGATTGTTAGGATTAAGCCCCTAACTTCATTTCTACTGATTAGATATACATAATATATAGCCTATGTCCATCTGGAATACTGTACCTTTCAAACAGTGAAAGAATTTTTCAAATAGGTACAGTGGTTCTGAAGATTACCCTCCACGTACAAAATCGCTCTCTCTTTATATATAAGTACTAGCGGCCCGTCCCGACTTTGTCCGGGTTGAACAAAATATTATACCAATAAATTTCCAGTTGATAGCCAATAAATTGTAAATCTTTTTTTACCTTAATAATAACCTAAATAATACATTAAATTAATTTTATGTTAGTTAATAATTAAAATGAATTTTTTAAAAGCAAAAGGCGTGCCGGAGAACGGCTAGGTTCGAACCGCTAGCGCCAGAACATAAGCCCTCCGCGATAGCACCACGATAAGGATCGTTGAAATCTTCGGCACAAAAAGCGGTAGAGGACAGTAGCGGTAAGAATGGAGATTGTTAGGATTAAGCCCCTAACTTTATTTCTACTGATTAGATATACATAATATATAGCCTATGTCCATCTGGAATAATGTACCTTTCAAACAGTGAAATAATTTTTCAAATAGGTACAGTGGTTCTGAAGATTACCCTCCACGTACAAAATCCCCTCTCTCTTTATATATTAGTATAGATAGCACCACGCTAAGGATCGTTGAAGACTTCGCCAAAAAAAAGCGGTAGAGGACAGTAGCGGTAAGAATGGACATTGTTAGGATTAAGCCCCTAACTTTATTTCTACTGATTAGATATACATAATATATAGCCTATGTCCAGCTGGAATAATGTACCTTTCAAACAGTGAAATAATTTTTCAAATAGGTACAGTGGTTCTGAAGATTACCCTCCACGTACAAAATCCCCTCTCTCTTTATATATTAGTATAGATAGCACCACGCTAAGGATCGTTGAAGACTTCGCCAAAAAAAAGCGGTAGAGGACAGTAGCGGTAAGAATGGAGATTGTTAGGATTAAGCCCCTAACTTTATTTCTACTGATTAGATATACATAATATATAGCCTATGTCCATCTGGAATAATGTACCTTTCAAACAGTGAAATAATTTTTCAAATGGGTACAGTGGTTCTGAAGATTACCCTCCACGTACAAAATCCCCTCTCTCTTTATATATTAGTATAGATAGCACCACGCTAAGGATCGTTGAAGACTTCGCCAAAAAAAAGCGGTAGAGGACAGTAGCGGTAAGAATGGAGATTGTTAGGATTAAGCCCCTAACTTTATTTCTACTGATTAGATATACATAATATATAGCCTATGTCCATCTGGAATAATGTACCTTTCAAACAGTGAAATAATTTTTCAAATAGGTACAGTGGTTCTGAAGATTACCCTCCACGTACAAAATCCCCTCTCTCTTTATATATTATTAGTATAGATAGCACCACGCTAAGGATCGTTGAAGACTTCGCCAAAAAAATGCGGTAGAGGACAGTAGCGGTAAGAATGGAGATTGTTAGGATTAAGCCCCTAACTTTATTTCTACTGATTAGATATACATAATATATAGCCTATGTCCATCTGGAATAATGTACCTTTCAAACAGTGAAATAATTTTTCAAATAGGTACAGTGGTTCTGAAGATTACCCTCCACGTACAAAATCCCCTCTCTCTTTATATATTAGTATAGATTGAACTTGTATCTAAGCTATGTTACGCAGAAAAAAATTTGCATCAAAATCCGAAGTGATTAGTGAAACAAACGCTTATTTTGCAGAGTTGGGCAAGTCTTACTTTTATGGAGGAGAGGAAAAAGCTTAAAAAGATTCCTGAATGTGATAGCGCCAACAATTTCAGTGCAGTGGCGCCAAAGCTCAGATTTTGAACGGATTTACCATATAGAAAAACAGTGATTACCGCTTCTACGAATCACTTTTGTTATTACTGTTTTTGATTCTTATAAGCGGTTGATTCTTATAGACGAAATTCAGGTTTTTTGGACAGGCACACACACACCTATATATACATATATTAGATAATTTACCATAAAATACTCTTTAATTTACGTTAATTATCTTTTATTAAAATTATTTTTTATAATTTTAAAAATACAACTTAATTTCTAGACCTATAAGTAGATACACGTGATTATAGTAAGAGAAGAAAAAATCCAATATTTGTTACCACATACCTGCTTAACAGTTTTAACATTTCAACTACAGGAAGGGAGCAAGAAAAAGTTTTCTATGGTAGTTTGACATAATGAAGTTTTCAGGAGGTTGTTTATACCTCTTTCAATACTAATAGTCTCAGACGAAGATTCACCTTCTAGCTTGATAACGTTGACGGTTTGACGGTTTGATAACGTGTTGAATCTACAAATGTCACGTTTGCCTAAGTGATAGTGGACACTTCGAAGATTTATGTGTTTCAGGGTCAGGAAGCCGCAACTAGGATGTGGGAGGTGGGAAAAAAAAGAGTCTCTATTTTTGTTTGTCAGTGGAGAAAAGTGAAATCGGACTCGGACGGGTAAAGATGCCCCTGTGTCAAGCTAATAGGGCAGTGTTGTGCTAAAGCGTTTAAAGGGAAACTATTATGTTATGTCTTACAAAGAAAGGGATGAATTTTACGACTATATTACATCCCATCTTATCAATCTTTCTTTTTTTAAAAAAAGAAAGAACTTCGTGCCTTTTGAGGGTTTAAGTGACATTTTTGGAAAAATGAAAGGAAAGCGAAGAGTGTAAACTGATTCTTAAAACCGGTGGATTGATTCTTTAAAGCGAAAATTTTAACATGGAAATATTACATTTGTTTTTGTTTTCGCGATATTGATTCTTATAAACGGTTGATTCTTATAACCACTGATCACTATAAGCGGTGGTTACTGTATATTCATTAAAATATTACAACTGCAGACGTAAAAATTACTGAGGCTGAAAATGACGTTGTTTTTTTTGTATCACGCATGACTTGATTCGGAAGTAAAACGTCTGCACATTTTCCGCTATCTGTATGTTTATCAGATTTTCACTTTCACCATAAGTTTATTTTATTGGACAATTTCATAGACTTATTATTCATTGTTAACTTTGTTTTGCAACATGTTAACAATAATGTTCGACTAAAAATTAAAATTTCTGCCATATGGTCCAATCTCTGTGGTTATCAGATTTCTTTATTTCGATGCTATTTTTTTTTCTGGTATGATTTCAAGACGATTTATTATTCATTGTCCAACATTAAAAAATAGATTTGGTAACTTAACTTCGCGTAACATGTTTTATATTATTTTCAATATTTATTTTTCGGAACCGGAGCAAACTTTTTGTTCAGATTAGAGTAACTCTTCTATCGATAACCTTTTAAGGCATCTTGATTTTAGCTACCTCGTCATTTCTTATCTATTTCTTTTTAGATTGATGTTGAAAACTGTTGCATACAAATTTATCTGTCAACTGGTATCACGGTAGTGATACCTCCTCATTTAACTGATTCAAATGTTCTGTTCGTTTTCCTTGTTTGGTCTGATGAAGCTGTATATTCTTCAGAAGTGTAGAGATTCTACACTCTGGGTCCCTGAAAAAACTCTTATACTGGTTTCCCTCGCCCCCGGGCCAAATAGGTATTAAACCCTGGACGAGCCCTGTCAAGCTCACCAGGCCAGAGTTATCCCTTTCTCGCTTTCCTTATTTCGTAGCGTCTCCAATTTCTTCACGTATCGTTTAAATCATACACAACACTTTTCTTTGAATTCAAATAATATTTTTTGAATTTTCTGATGATTAGAACTGCCGTGGGGCTAACAATCATATCATCTCATCTTCGTCAATTTAAATAAGTGGCACTGTTTTAGCTGTATGCAATTATTGATCATCTCATCATATCATCATATCATCAGTAATCATATATAACATGTAACAATCATATCATCTCATCTTCGTCAGTTTAAATAAGTGGCAGTGTTTTAGCTGTATGTAATTATTGATCATCTCATCATATCATCAATAATCATATATAACATGTAACAATCATATCATCTCATCTTCGTCAATTTAAATAAGTGGCACTTATTTAGCTGTATGTTATTATTGGTCATCTCATCATGTCATCTCATCAATCATATCATCATATCATCATATCATCAATAATCATATATGACATGTAACAATCATATCATCCCATCTTCGTCAATTTAAATAAGTGGCACTGTTTTATCTGTATGTAATTGATGGTCATCTATTCCCTGGCACACTTAGCTAATGTGCTCTTGAAATAAGATGCAAATGGGAAAAATAACCAATAGAATTTTATTAGGAAAAGTATTGATTTAATAACAGTCACAGGACTAAGTATATCAGCTCCAGGATATCTTCCTACATTATCATTAATTTTTCTCCTCTGACTTATCGTTTTCAGTTGAAGAGGGTCGGAGACGCAAAAGGCTAATGAAAAACACATTTAAGTTTTCTTTACTTAAAACATTCCGTGTAAGTTTTAGAACCAGATAACATAAACCACAAGCTTCTACGGTGCTTACAAAGCTAGATACAACAATTTGATGCGTTACTCTGCATGCGTTCACGCTTGCTCACTGGTACTCTTATCTCGGAACGGAAGTTTTCATGACTTATGAGCTTTAACAGGATATATAAAAAATTCCTTGTTTAATATCGCTACGAAATTTTGCGAGAGCTCCCTCGTTGTATTTTGAATTAAATTTCTTCACGTTTCCTAAGTTAAAGCGGAAATTCCAAGAAATATTTTCCGAGACAAAAATTACCACGGTAAAAAAGAATTTTACTTCCCTTTAAAAGATCTAAAATTTAATAAAATAAATTAATTTTAAAAAATTAATAATAATTTTAATAAAAAGGGTTGAAATTTTCAAGTATTTTGAGATCTCGTTTAAATTAATTGCAAAACATAACCGTCGTGCAGTCTGTCGATTAGTCTAAAGTTCAATTTCCTTAGAAGAGTATAATGATGAGATTATGCAAGACAAACCTAGAGACAACTTTCATCTCAGAACTGAATGCACTACAGTCGAACCCTATTATAACGAACTTAAAGGGACCAAAGGTTTTGGTCGCTTTATCCGGTGATTCGCGATATCCGAACCATTAAGAAAAATGCTAGAGTTCACAAAAAATGTATAACTCATTAGTTGCAATGTGTATTCAATAATGATGTATTAAAAATGATAAAATCTATTTAAAATGATCATAATGAATTAAATCGACTAAAATCGATTAAATTAAACTGACACAGTACTAATTAAATTACGTATAATAGGAAAACGGCGGGACCAAAATTTTCGTTCGTTATATCTGTGAATTCGTTATATACCGGGTTCGCTATAACGGGGTTCAACTGCATTTAATTAAGAACATAAAGGAATGTGAGCAATATTTAAAAACCAATTTAGACCTATCGATTTTTTTTGTCTAAAGTAATTTTACTGACATATCTAGCGAGTTTTTTTTTTTTAATTCGCTAGATATGTGTTAGCCCGTCTGCACACGGAGCAACTCAAAAGAAACTGATAACTGACTCAAATCTTAAACCAGTCCGTGATGAGTCGTAACCTATGTAATTGAATGGAGCCACGCCTATGTAACCTATGTAATTGAATGGAGCCACGCACCCGTCCGACGGGTTTGTAACCAGTTGCGCCGTGTGCGTGGCTCCATTCAATTACATAGGTTACGACTCATCACGGACTGGTTTGTGATTGGAGTCAGTTATCAGTTTCTTTTGAGTTGCCACGTGTGCAGACGGCCTTAACTTTACTATTAAATTATGAGTGACTCCGTTTCCTGTTGCTTTTGTTCTGTGTGCTGTGAATGAAAAATCACTGTAAATCAACTCATTGATGAGAGATTTTTCACGAGACTAATCCTTTCTAGATTAAACATTTCACTAAGAGTAACTTCTTTTCCTCATTAGTGCTTAGAAAAGCATTCGATATGTTTGACCGAGACAAGAAAGGATGCATTCACACTAACATGGTCGCCACAATCTTAAGGACGTTGGGACAAACGTTTGAAGAAAAGGACCTGAAAGAGCTCATTGAAGAAATAGATATCGATGGTAAGATTTCACACCTACAGTTCCCGTTGATATATCCGTCATTTCTAACATGATGTATTTCTAATCTTTCTTCGTGCCAAAGGGGTCTTGATAGTAGTACTCAGTTCTGTAGATTACTCAACATATTTAAATAGTTTACTTGAATACACTAAGAAACGGAAACAACAAGTAGTGTGTACGTTCTTAGAGTGAATGTAAAAACTCAGAGTTAATTGTAATGAAGGTAAATAAGAAAAGTGCTATCAAGCTAATTTATTAAAATTGGACATATCACCTTGAGATCCCCTTGAGCCTTAATACGAATTCTGTTAAAATTAATCCAGACGTATATTGTTTTTAAAATGGGATTTAACACGAATTTTTAAAAAATTAAATAACTTTTTGACTTATTTTATTAATAATCTTAAAATGTAATTTTTTGTGATTTTACACCAATAAACATTTTTCTTGACTCTCTCATTTTTCACTAAGCACTGTTGAAAAGCCACAAATTCCTATATAATATTCTATGATCTAACACTACAATTTAATGAGTATTATCATGTATTTCTCAGGAAATACTTTTGTGATAAGAATGGAAATTTCTAAATGGTTTGCATATACATACGAAAATTCGAATGAGTATTTTTTGCTACTTTATTTTTCCTTTTCTTGATCTGTCACAAAGTTTTGTTGGGCAAATTTGCTGAGTAAGGAAACACGCCCAAACTCGCATAGAGCGACTGGTGCTAAACAGTATAGCAAATTGTTAAATCCTTTTAACAGTCGATACTGCTTAATTTTACTCTAAAGGATTATTATTTTTGTACTTGAAAATGTTTTAAGATGAGGATTTCAAGAAACTACTGTGTGACAAATATCCCGAAGGGAGAGATTTCTTGAAAAAAGTTTGCTGTTTTTTATGGCAATAAATAAACTGTAAGAGTCATACCTAAAAATTTATTTACTCCTGCCTACTACTTGGGGTCCCGTGTTGTCCAAATTGGTCGGTAGATCTGTACTGCCCGTCCGGCTCCCAGGCCTGTAGTGTACACCTATACCTCGCTATACGGCCGCTCTTTATACGGCATTTCGCTATAACGGCCTTTTTTAATTATGGCACTTTTTCGATTTATGGCCCACAATGTTTGTTTATACGGCCACAACAGCGGAAAATGATGATGGCAGCATATTAACTCTTAGTGATTCTTCATGTTAATGTTCGTCATAACATTAAGGGGGCACACAACCTTTGACTACTGGGAAATGACCCTAAACATGATCAAATTCGAGCTACTGAAACTCCAATAATAATAATATATATATATATATATATATATATATATATATATATATATATATATATAGATATATATATATATATATATATATATATATATATAATGTTTTTATTTTATATCAAAATTACAAGTCTTCAGTTATATTTTATACAAAAATAGAACTTGTAAAGCCATAAATAATTTTTAGATTTTATTTTTAAATGTACACATTACTAAAAGGGAAAAAACGTCATTGGATGTTTCGCGCATCATAAAATTAAGAAATATGCTTACAGAAACTATTTTTTGGTCAAATTAAATTAATAATACACTCAAGTTTAATGTAAAACCAAAAAATATACAAAAAATATAGTTTAAATTGAAAAATTTACATAAAATTAAAAAAAATTAAAATTTAGCAATTTTTTAAAACATTTTCAAGTGTAAAAATTTTTTTTACAATTTTTTTTTCTTACTTTTCTGGTTTTAGTGTTAAAGAAGCTTATAATACAAATCTGATAAAAATTTTGTGTATCTAGCACACATAGTTTGGGAGTAACAGTGCGCGCAATCCAAAAATTCACATATTTGAGAAAACTGAATTAAAAGTTGGAATAACATGGCTATGGCAACAGAGTGAGCTTAACATAAACTCTCATAACTCGAGAAATAATGAAAATTTTTTATGCGGTTTTTTGCATATTGTTCAGAAATGTCCCAAAAATCAGAATATAGCAAAAACGAAAAATCGATTTTTTGAAGTTTTAAAAGTTGTGAGTCCCCCTTAAAACAGTTTTTAAACATTTTATTTCATGTTTTTTATTATATGTGTACATATGTGCATGTGATTTCTTTTGTTTTTTGTTTATATGTTTATTTTTGGAATTCCTGTTTATTATTACGTTGTTTTGTACTTTTATTTTTATCTAAGCATTTTTATAGGAAATTAAAAGAATAAAATGCTTTATGAACTAGAAACTATATTACGTATAAAAAATTGGAACAGATCCAATTAAATTTGTATGGGTTCGTAACAAAATAATTGATTCGTTATACGGCTTTTCGCTTTACGGCCAACTTTTCCGGAACGTATCTAGGCCGTAAAGCGAGGTATGGGTGTACTATTCATAAACTGAACAGGAGAAAACAACCGTCGGCTGGTTTTGCTACGCAGCGATGGTCTTCAGATTGACATTGGCTTGTACATGAAAGTGGGGGTGGCCGTAATCATTTCGAATTACTCTTGACTACTTACGGATACTTCGAATTAAACGGATCTTTAATAATTTATTAAAAAATATTTAAGTATAAAAATAGTTCTTTATTCCAGAGTAGTAAAAAAGGAAAATTATTTTTATTAGTATTTTAATATTAAAATGAACCCTATTTTTATTTTTATTTAAATTCTTTCCAAAGCTAAGTTTTAAGTTTTGAGGATGGGATCAAAATTAGTCTTTACCAAAAATTAGTAAAAATGTAAAAGAAAAATTCATTAATATAATTAGAGAAACAATAACATTCCTTCGTTTACCGTACCAATAATATCTCTCCATTTTTCCCTCCACTAAATTATACTCAGGTAATTAATTTTTTTTTAAATCTTTGATAAAGTAGGAAAAAAAAATCTTGGTATTTCGTGAGGAACTAATAGCATTTGAACTTACTCTTTTATGTTTACTAATTTTGACTCTTATCTGCATTACTGTAAAATATTAAGCCGTTTAGAATTTAAATTTAACCTGTTGTGAGAGACTATCAAAACGCTGAAATCTTGGTAAATAGATATGATTTTTTTTTTTAAACACTCAACAACAATTACAGCTAGTATTGTTTTGCCTTTATGCTTTTGATTCACCGCCAGTTATCTGAAACTACGCATGATCATACTTCTCCAGGCAGTGGTGAACTTGAATTCGACGAATTCTTGACGCTGACAGCCCGTTACCTGGTGGACGAAGATTCCGAAGCGATCCAAGAGGAACTGCGAGAGGCCTTCCGAATGTACGACAAAGATGGCAACGGGTATATCAACGTGTCGGACCTGAGAGAGATTCTGAGGGCTCTCGACGACAAACTCACCGAAGACGAGCTGGACGAGATGATTGCAGAAATCGACACCGACGGCAGTGGAACTGTTGATTTTGACGGTCTGTTGCCATTATTACTAGTAGTAGTACTGTTACAGAAGATGTTCACACATTTTTTAGACGATGTATATTGTATTCACAAAACTAAATTACATAAAATTCTTGTGTTTTAAATGTTCTATTTGACATCCCTTATTCTGAACTATCTTTCGACACCGCAATTTCCAGGATAATAATGCCTTTTGAAGTGTCAGAAGAGGTATTCTATCCCATTCCTCCTGAACAGCTTTCCAGAGTCCTGTAAGGGTTTTGGGACGACGTTTGGATAATGTAGATTTTAAAAGTCCGAAAGCACAAAAATCCATAGGTGATACCGAGCATTTTAATGATTTTGCAACTGTCCTTTGACTAGGGGGATTTTCTTTTAACATTAAACAACGTACCTTTGCAATAGTCGAAGATGTCCGTTTTTTCCTTGGATACTTGTTTGGAATTTTTGTCCCACTTGAGGCTCCAATTTGACGTTTTTTTCCTTTCTTGTTGACGATATTACCTATCGACGCTTTAGATATCACAAAACCCTGACTCTCACATCGTTTTTGGATAACGGAGTATGCATATTTCTCTTCGGAAAGAGCATAAATGTAGCCTTCGAACCACTGCTTTGTTAAAAAGGCCATTTTGAATAAAAACAAAACTTTCAAGCCGCAGACGATAATTTTGACTTTTAAAAACATAGTACAATTGCAATTATTTCTTTTGCAGCAAACGATTTTTTATTACCGCTTACCAAATACTTCTAAAAAATGTGCAAACAGCCTCTGTATTACTTCTATACTTTTAGCCTTCCGGTTATCGCTTTGTTGTTGTTCTCCGTTGAAGTTAGATAATGAGTAATTAAGTTTCATATGTGTGCATCATTTTGAGGTTTGAAAAAAGACTTGTACTTAAAAAGGACTGACTGAAAATTTTAAAGCTTCAAGACTATATTCATATTTATTATGGCCGGTTAGTGGCATATCGAAAAAGACATAAGCACTACCTGATCACATGAAGAATTGAATTAGTCAGCCGCATTCGTATTTTATTTCTTTAGATATCTCTGGATTTTTCATTGCGTAGAGAACTGAAGCAGGCAAGAATTCTTATTAAGAATAATTATTGCTGATTTTAGTGCAATACACTCTTCATAATCTATTTGAATACTTCGGAAAATATTTCACACGGAAATTACAAATATACATTTACTACCTGAATACCCGTGCTTCGCTACGGAGTACATTCAAATTAAATACAACGGTCAATGTATGCAATTAATGCCATATATACGAGTATATATATATATATATATCGGACGTAGGTGCTTCACGCCAGATCTATTTAACACAATATTCTAAACATCCCGACAATCATCTTTCATTTGGCGTGAGTTCTTGGGGTACAGTAGACCAAGCAGCTTCCACACGTTGCCAAAGTTGATCTGCTGTGGCAGCTGGGGATGGAATCTGGATCAATCGTAGAGCAACCATGGACCACATGTTTTCTATCGGCGAAAGATCCGGAGAGCGAGGCGGCCAGGGAAGCAATTCAATCTGGCGATTGACGAAGAACCGTTGGACAATGCATGCCACGTGTGGTCGCGCATTATCCTGTTGAAATATGGCTGTGGGCAAGCCCTGAAGGTAAGGAAGTACAACTGGCTCCAACACCTCGGAGATGTAACGCTGGCTGTTTAAAGTACCGGCAATGCGTACTAGAGGTGTGCGAGAGTGATATCCAATACCGCCCCATACCATAATACCCGGTGCAGGACCAGTGTGGCGGTGCATAACGCAGCTGTTCGGCATCCTCTCTTCACGGTGTCTCCAGACTCGAATGCGACCATCGTGGTGTTGCAGACAGAAGCGTGACTCGTCAGTAAAGACAATTTCATTCCATTCTGCCGTCCACATCCTTCTGTCATCGCACCATTGGCGGCGGAGACGTCTGTGGTTCTGCGTCAAGGGTAGACAAAGCAATGGACGTCTTGCGGACAGACCACTCTGCTGTAAACAGCGTCGAATGGTACGCGCAGACAATGGATGATGCGTTACAGACTGCATGTGCTGTGCTATGGTTCGTGATGTGACTGAGCGATCCGTCACTGCCATGCGCACAATTTGGCTGTCATCGCGTGAAGTGGTGCGCTGAAGTGGATGCGATCGAACACGCCGGTCCGCCGTACCCTCCTGCATCCAACGATCACATATCCGCATTACAGTTGTTTGATTTCGTCCAACACGAATACCGATTTCCCTGAAAGATAATCCACAATCACGGTAGGCTACTATCCTTCCTCTGTCGAACTCGGATACTTGATCAAAAGATGATCGCTGTTTTCAACGAGGCATAATTGATCGTTTTTTTGAAAAAACCACAAGAAAAACACAATTGCCGAACTTGAAATCGTCAAAATCTCCAAGCCTTAAATAGCGCTTTGAAGTGGCGCCACAGGCGCGCGTGATGTGCGTCTGCGCTGAAATTCTAATCATTTGCATATCTCGCCTCCGCTAATGCATGTTGTAAATTTCATGTTATTTGCATGTTTCCTTCAGGGTGTTGCATTTACAGTGGCCAGCAGTGTATATATATATATATATATATATATATATATATATATATATATATATATATATATATATAGGTGGTTATCAAAATAATGGAATCACTAAGAAGCATCATGAAAACATTTATTAATACGGCGCAGGAGCACTTTTGACATGTAATACCACCTTATTGACCTTGGAATTGGATTATACAAGTCATGAATAGTGGTTAAGAATACATTATACCATTCTTCAGGGAAAAATAATGAAAGTTCCTGTAGAGATGCTGTGGTGGATATCGATACCTGGCTCTATCCGCTTATACAGATCACGGTGGTTGGATGATATATAGTCGGGGAGATTGTACAAGGCAATATAAGATATTTGACTTATTTTTCATGCTCTTCAAACAAATACTTGATAGAATTAGCTATATGTTAAGGGGGATTATCATCCTGGAGAATGCCATCCTCTGCAAGAAACAATATTTGCATCATAGGACGGACCTGTTAAGCTAAAATTTTGACATAGTCCTTCCCATTCAATCTCCCTTTAGGGTTACAATACGGCCTGAAGAAAACCACGAGTTGCCATCCTAAACCCTGATAGATCTACCTCCATGATTGACAGTTGAGATGAGACAGACAGAATATTACGCTTCTGTAGGTGTTCTCCAGACATACGCATGTCCAGTTGCGAGGAACAATGTGAACAGTGATTCGTCGGACAAAATGTCGTTTTTCGATATATTATTCGACCAGGATTTGCGCTCGTGGCACCATTGTGGACGATATTTTGTATTGCCATCTATTACAAGTGGCTTGGAAATAGCTACTCTTCCGTAAATGCTTTGTTTGTGAAGTTCCCTTCTATCCCTAATGGTTGATACCGGAACATGCAAATGCAGATTGAGCTCTTCGGTCATTTTGGCTGCAGTTGTCTTCTTTCTTCATGTCACAATCCGCTTCAATACCTCATCCGTCTCTTTCACTCAGCTCTCCTTTTCGTCCACTATTCTGTTTGGCAAAGGATGTTTTTCTGCGCACTCTGTATGGTATCATGACTTCCAATACCATAGCTCGAGAAACACCCATTAACCTGGGGGTTGCAGTAACAGATACTCCAATTTAAACGCGATCCAAAAATTTGCCCTTTTATCAAGGTCTGCAAGATTTGACATTTTACGATGTTCCCCCAAAAAGCACGATGCCCTTAGCTTCACTACTGCTACCTGATAGAATAATACATACACTATATTATATAAAAAATACCAGTGGTCAGACTCGTTTTTCAAGGAATATGAAGCACATTCATAAATACCACTAATATTGATAGGTGTTCCCATTATTTTGATAACCACCTGTATATATATATATATATATATATATATATATATATATATATATATATATATATATATATATATATATATATATATGTAGAAAGAGAGAGAGAGAGAGAGAAAACACTGTACTTCAATGTCTATTTTTGGGGCACTTCAGCATTTTTTATAGATTAGGAAGAGGAGAATTTAACCTACTTCTCAACATTATTTTTACTAAAGATTGCCGGTGCATGCGTGCAGTCTCTGAAACTAGCATATTTTGCACCTTATAACAGTGCTGAGCCTGATACACGGGTACTTTTTACCATGTTTTTATTAACTCGCTTTCTTTTTTGTTTGTTTGTGTGTGTGTTTCTGTGTGTGTGTGTGTGTGTGTGTTTGTTTTGTCCGGTAGAAATCTTGGAATCGATTTTTAACTAACTTCCCGACTAGCTAGACATTTGAAACTTTTAGAATAGCTCAGGACACGATGACAATGCATTATTTTAAGACTTTTAGCCATCTTTAAGCAGAATTAAAGTCATTTTCAGTTAATTTTGTTTTTTAGACTGGTGCAGCCATCTATCGACCGGGAGGGGAATGAAAAGTTAAACGCAAGTTAACTTCCAATTAACTTAATTTTCCTTCAAGTTGATGGGATAATTCATCAAAAAAATTTTAAAAAAGCATTTATTAATACATAGAATTGTCAAGTTTATATGATTCAACAGAAAATTCAAAAACATGGTATATAAAAAGTTCTTTTTATTTTGTAATTATTATGTTTTTTTTTAGATACTGCATACTTAAGAAGTAAAATTTTTGTTTTATTTATTTTTTACAGAATTCATGGAGATGATGACCGGTGACTGAATCAGCAAAGGAAGAAAGAGTGAAACAAAGAAACTGAGATGTCAAGCCATTAATGAAATATTCCTACATTTACAATTTTTCACTCTTAAATTTATGTAATATAACAAATTCCTCTAACATAGCTTCAAGCTGATAAACTGAAGTCTTTTAGAGTGAAAGCTTTTCACCTAGATTTCATTACGAATCGAGAGAAATATTTATATAAAATCTCTGTTAACGTTATGATTTTTTTAAAATCATAGACAATATTGTACTAAATCCGGCAGCCAAAACTATATTATTGTATAATACTAAATAAAATTCCATTATTTGTGTTGTATCACAATTCATTATTAAAAATAATTTTTTTTCAGAATAAGAACTTCTTACATAATGGATAATCCAATTACTACCAGTCGAGGATTCAGCGTATTTTTTTTTTTACTCGTAGACATTTCTTTTCAGACCGTTCCACTGTTCCACTGTTTTGCAGAAACCATGAAATTCTGACATCAAATAAAACTTTCGAACTTTTTGTACCCATACTTCTAATTTATACGTAGATTTTATGCTTAACAGTATGCATCCAGGAGAAATTTTAAAGCTTTTATTCCGACCAGAATGATGAGACCAAAAACTTTTGGTAGAGAAAGAAATGAAATTTAACGTAACTGAAGGTATTTTCTTTTTCTCAAGAATGATCTTCTAAGAGAATGATCTTCTAATCTCTACAGAGTTCTTGTGGTTTGACTGAAATAGCTCTCTATCATCCCGAAATCCTGCTTTAAACTAAAATACTCTCTGAAACTTTGAAAACTGAAAATAAAGTTTCAAAAATTTTTATGGAATTGCAGAGAAAAAGGACAAAAGAGTTCTATTTTTACTCGAATTAACCTCAGCATATGCAGTTCAGAACGTTCATCATTAAAAAAATAATAATTCAATAAATAAATATTCTAAAAGCTAATAGCCATTCTATCATAGATATTGCTAGATTGATCACGTTTAATAACTTTTTCTCATATTTATTTATTTGATTGATACGACACGAATCAGCTTTCAGTCAATTAAAGGTTTGTTTGTTGGTACTTAAAAGGCAATTGGGAGGCCCGATTAAGTTGAAAGTAATAGCTTATTAAACCAGTACTAATTTCTATGGGTGGTGACCAGTTTCCTACCGTTCGGTGTGTCCCTTTGTTAGGCATTCAGCGCATTAGGCATGACTGTCTCAACGGACAAATAACAAATAATTGGTTAATTGACTACATTTAAAAAATATGGATAGTAATTTTATTGGTAGGAAAAAATAAAATTCACGAAAAAAATATAATTTAGCCAGATTTTTTATAGTAACTTCTAATACTCTGTTTCATTTCTTGTAATTCCCTTTATTAACATTTATGAGAGGAATACAAGATAGAATTATTAAGTACGTGCTTAATAACCATAATTATTATTTTATATTGTATTGCTCGTTTTCCGCCAAATCGTTCATATGCCCAATCAGGTTTCTTTTCAAAGCGCGCATTTCACATTATCTTTGGGCAAGACCGTCTTCACACTATTAAATGATTTACAACGTCCAAAGGCCTGTTCACATTGCATCCACTGCGTTTCGTTACTCCGCTAGCTCCGAGATTGTTCACGTGACTTATGATTGGTTTCACACGTCACGTGCTCAATAAATTGAGTTCTGTGATTGGTTAAAAATTTTAACACTGACGCTGCGTAACGCTCCGAATTCAGTGTGAATGGGCCGTTAGGATCTGTGATTCTTTTTTTTTTTTTTTAAATCCTCCTTTTTCTACATCCAAAGGCTTGATTAATATTTTAGACATAAGAGATTAGTCCGTAAGTTTTATTACAGATTTCCGCCTTAAATCGCAACCAAACTATGAGGCCTCCCATACCTTCTACTGGACAGGATTTCATGTTTTAACCAGTAAGTAAATGCCAGGTGTTTACATTGTTCCATTAAAAGAAAGTTCAGCAGAATACTTTTCACCCATCCTAGAAATTTATGTTGTTAATATTTATTTAAAAACACAACCAATAATAACAGTTGTTTTTTTCTTAAATTAAGTAAAAATTCAAAAATGGTTTTTGCTTTAAACCTAGAAACAAGCAACTGAGAGTTTTAAAGGGCAGAAAAGAGTTACATATTTGAATCCTCTTTATAAATCAATTACTCGTAAGAAAGAAAAAAAACTTTTAATACGTATATTAAAGTAGTCTGGGGTGATACTGGGGGTTATCAAAATAATGGAAACAGCACTTAAAAAGAAGTGCATTCATTGCGGCTTATGCAAATCACGACAACGACTAATCGGCTAGCGGAGGTATACAAGACGGTGAAGTACTAGTATCACCTCTCACGGAGTAGCGGTGCAGCTGATGTAGAATTTTTTGTTGTGAATATGCAAAATGTCAGATATGAGTGACTTTCAGAAAGATATGGTAATCGGCGCGAGGCTTCAGAAATTGTCGGTGTTTCAAGAGGAACATTATCAAAGTTAATGACTCGGTGCAAAAACGAACAAAATGTTGGCTCTAAATACAAAAAAAATTTTTTTTTTAAATGTGTGTATGCCACACGAGGATGTCAGCACGAAAAAAACCTAAGACTACAGGACAGCAAATAACAGCAGACGTGAATACGAGTCGTATGATCCTGTTTCAGTAATAACAGTTTGTTTCAGTAATAACAGTTTGTAAATATAATTATTAAAAATTTAGTCTAAATAAAAACTATGTAAAAATTAATCTAAATTTAGTAAACACTGAGAAATATAATTTTAAAAAATGTGTGCTTATAACTAGGGAACCATTAGCTTGATTTAAAAGTTTTTATTTTATTTCAACGCATAGCAGTATCACATTTTTACAAATATGGAACTACTGTGCGACTACATAGGTCAGTGGCGTAGCGAAGGGGGGGGGGCAAGGGGGTCTATCATGCCCTGGGCGCCACTCGCAGAGGGGCGCCAAATAGTCCCCAAGACCATTGGACCATTTGGTCCCCAAGACTATGGGGGGCGCCAAAAAGGTATCGTGCCCCGGGCGCCAGTTATGCTCGCTACGCCATTGACATAGGTCTACTGGGTTGAATTTCAGACAAACTCGGAGATTAAGATAAATACAGATCTTTAGTCTCTTGCAATCAGAATTTTATTTCCAGGTCTACTTTTGAGCTTTTACAAAAGATTGCGATTGTTAAGGTGACATTCCTCTTCCTGTTGTGCCCGACGCTTCTAATTATATTTCCCCACCCGCTTGGTACTGAGCCTAATGAATCGATGAATTCCCTCTCCGAGCCGCCGAAGAACCCTTCAGCTGACGAGACACGATCCTGGGATACCCGCGTCAGATTACGAGAGAAAACTTGATTTGCCTGCCATTGACATCCCGTGACTTGAGGCGTGAAATACCTTCTTTCCGTTGGGTCGTAAAGAGGCATCCACAACCACAACAAAACATTGCAAAATGTTGACTCCAACCAGACTTTATATTCCATTTGTATACATAAATGAACCGCAATCAACAAAGAATAACGTGGTACAGATTTCCTTGGCAGGTTGAAAAGAGTTAAAAAAATGAAAAATCGATTAATTGAAAAACTGTTATAAAGTGGAGGTTGAGAGAAAAAATGTATCTCAGGAAACCGCCCAGAGGGAAAAAACTGCCAAATTGGTGGGGACAACACCTCAAACCGCAGTTATTAAAACATAGGGATCGGTATAAAGGTGGTCTCGCCTGAGTAGGTCCTAACAAGCGCCCCCCCCTACTTACACACACACACATACGCGCAAAGCTTTAACCACAAATAGAAACAGCCAAGAGATATTTATGACCGGCAAGTGTCCGAGCCAGCCACAAGCAGGAATAAAAATATTTGGAAAATTTAATAACGTTTTATATGGGGAAAAAAAGAAAAAGCAGTTAACATAATTACATAAATTATCTTGAGAACTTTAAATTAGTATCAAGAATAAAGGAAATTAGGAAAGAAGCCGAGATAGTATTTTTTTAAACCAAAACACTTTGCTTGAAAACCCGCGAACAAGGAAAAGTTGTTCAAATAATTCAAATTTACTCACGATGCGCACCTGAGCCGGACACCGACCGACTGCCCTTCCTCTGGGAGGCACACACTTAAATGAAAATAAGCCAAAACTGCCCTTAAGAAAAATTACGCGAAAGAGAATTTTTATGTCTTATTGCATAATGCGCTCTCTCCCCTCCCCCCGGGAGACAAACGGTCATCAGATTTAGGGCCTGTTCACATAGGAGTCCGGTAGCGGAAGCGTAAAAGGAAAGATGTCGCTGATACGGAAATAAACCAATCACAGGCGTTAAAAATTTCGTTGCTAATCGTTTGGAGGTTTGTGATTGGTTAAATATACAGGGATTTCAATACTTTAACGCTTTCGCTACCGGACTCCTATGTAAACAGGCCCTTACTCCACTCACCTCACAAATAAACAAATACTCCTGAGCGTAACGTTCTGACAAAAGGAAGCTCACCGTATGGGTTGGAACGAAGGGACGTACCGGTATAAAAAATGCATAGAGATTAAGGAAAAATCGTCACAAGGGGATAGCAAGATAATTCTAACAATGTTATTTTACCAAAAAGACAATTTTTGACTTTAGATGACACCACATGCGATTGCATGTTGTTACTGTTGTTTCTGATGTCGGTAAACACATGGAAAACTAGTCCATAGATCAGGGGTTCCCAAAGTGTGTGCCGCGGCACCCTGGGGTGCCGCGAAGCACCCAAGATCTCCAATGTAATCTATTGCTAAGGACTATTCCGGTATAACTTGATGAAAATTAACAAAAAGGGGAAAAACAATTCTCCTCTTCGAGTTCGCTATTGTATATGTTTGTGTTTGCTTCAAGAGAAAAGATCGAATCAATAGATTAGACACAGTTTAAGGAGTGCCCGGTTTTGTCTCGTGGCACGTACCATGGCCTGACCATGGCACATCTCATACAAGCTTTCCCATAGCTGGTCGTATCAATAGTCTTGTACGTGCATTCTTCCTTAGCAAAAGGAAAAAATGTCAAGGTCAATCACTGAAAACCACTTCACTCCCGAACAGTCGGAGGGCACCTGATTCTACCGACCGCTGTAGACATGGCTAATACAGTGATTTCCGCTTATAAGAATCACATTTGTTATTGCTGTTTTTGATTCTTATAAGCGGTTGATTCTTATTGCCGAAATTTAGGTTTTTGGACAGGCACACACACACCTATATATACATATATTAGATAATTTGCATAAAATACTCTTTAATTTACGTTAATTATCTTTTATTAAAATAATTTTTTATAATTTCAAAAATACAACTTAATTTCTAGACCTATAAGTAGATACAGATGATTATAATAAGAGAAGGAAAAAAATCCAATATTTGTTACAACATACCTGCTTAACAGTTTAACATTTCAACTACAGGAAAGGCGCAAGAAAAAGTTTTCTATGGTAGTTTGACGTAATGAAGTTTTCGGGAGGCTGTTTATACCTCTTTCAATACCAATAGTCTCAGACGAAGATTCTCCATCTAGCTTACGTTTCACGGTTTGATAACGTGCTGAATCTACTAATGTCACGTTTACCTAAGTGATAGTGGACACTTCGAAGATTTATGTGTTTCAGGGTCCAGGAAGCAGCAACCAGGATGTGGGAGGTGAGAAAAAAAGAGTCTCTGCCTTTATTTGTCAGTGGAGAAAAGTGAAATCGGACTCGGACGGGTTAGATGCCCCAGGGTCAAGCTAATAGGGCAGTGTTTAGCTAAAGTGTTTCAGGGCAAACCATTATGTTATGTCTAACAAAGAAATGGATGCATTTTACGACTGTATTCCATCCCATCTTATCACTCTTTCTTTAATAAAAGAAAGAAAGAACTTCGTGCCTTTTGAGGGTTTAAGTGGCATTTTTTGGAAAAATGAAAGGAAGGCGAAGATTGCAAACTGATTCTTATAACCGGTGGATTGATTCTTTAAAGCGGAAATTTTAACATGGAAATAATACATTTGTTTTTGTTTTTGCGATATTGATTCTTATAAACGGTTGATTCTTATAACCACTGATCAGTATAAGCGGTGGTTACTGTATAATGATAGGAGAAAATGCGGAGAAACTTCTGGCGAATATTCCTTTGTCGAACAATACCATCAATTGAAAATCCAGCACATGGCTCAGGATATCAACGATCAATTGATAAAAAAATAAAAGGAAATGAGTTTGGATTGCAACTAGATGAGGCCACAGACAGCTATAAGAATGCACTCCTCATCAGATATGTACGTTTCATTGATGGTTGTACTATTGTTGAAGACCTGTTTTGTAAAAGCATTACTGGAAGTACAACGGCTGAAGATATGCTCGATATCCTTGACACATTTATGACGGAAAATGATTTGAATTGGACAAAGTGCATCGCTGTGTGCATTGATGGTGTTTCGATCAATGTTTGGTCATTACGGCGGCCTACAGGCACTGATTCGTCGCAAAGCCCCGGTTTGATTGTGGAGCCATTGCATCATTCACAGAGAAGCACTTGCATCGAAATCGCTGAGTCATCCACTGAATCTCATCCTAGAATGTGTACTAAAGGTGGAAAACTATATAAAAACTAGGCCACTTAAAGCCACATTTTTTAAAAAACCTATGCGAGGATTTGGGGGTTGAGCACACGACCCTTATATACTACTGCAGCTCACGTTGGCTCTCACGTGGCAATGTACTACTATCTCGAACGTTTGAACTTCGTCAAGAAATTTACTATTTCCTGAAAGAAAATGATCATGTGAACGCCAACAACTTCACGGATCCACACTTTCTGCTGAAACTAGTATACTTGTGCGACATATTTGAAAAACTAAATACATTGAATGTGTCTCTTCAGAGTCGTAACATGCATAGATTGAAGCTTGAAGAGAAAATTTCATCATTCAAGAAAAAACTACAGATGTGGAAAAGTAAAATGAAGGATAATGGAGGCAAAGATTGTTTTCCTGTATTGCAGCAGTACATGGTCTGTAGTGGAGAAAAGGTTTCACATAGCATGCCGACAGCTTTCACAGAGCTCCTATCACAACTAACTGATTGGTTCGCAAAGTACTTCGCATATGACCGAACCGAGAAGTTTGCGTGGATCCAAGATCCATTACATGTTGAAGCTTCAAAAGAATTCGCTTCACAAGAGAAAGAAAATCTAATTGAACTACTGAGTGACAAAAGCCTGAATGAGAAATTCGCTAGTTTGGATTTGACGGAGTTTTGGATATCTATAAAAAATGAGTATCCCATTCTAAGTGCAAAAGCTATAAGGGTTCTCAATCCCTTTGCAACTTCATATCTGTGTGAAGCTGGGTTTTCAGCAGTTGCTGTTATAAAGAGAAAATATCGTTCGAAAATTAATGTCGAAAAAGAAATAGCTGAGAAAAAAGTAGCTGTATCAAGCTTTATTCCACGATTTGAACAATTGTGCAGTGAGCAGCAGGCTCACCCGTCACACTTAAACTAAACACAAATACACCAAGAGCATTTGGAAAGTAATTTTATTAATGATTAGTAATATGTTTTCCTATTAATTACAATTAAAGTACTTGCGGAATTTTTAAACACAACTTGTATTAATTTATTAATGTTTTTACCACTTACTTTTCTAATTTCTTCTTCACTGTGGTACAAATATGAAATATATATTATACATAATATATATAATAATAATATACCACAGATAGTTATTATATGACGAGGGTGCCGTGAAAAAATTCTAATTGTCTTAAAGGTGCCACGACTTGGATAAGTTAGGGAAACCCTGCCATAGATCTTGAATAATTATATTTATTATATATACAAAATGATTAAAGATGAAATGCACACAGCTCTCAATGTGCGCACACAGCGACACATTCTCAACGCAACCCTGGAGTAAAGGTGGTGACGAGGTGGACAGCGCTTCTATAGGTAACCGTATTCTTCCGCACACAAAAATACCTAATATCGGTTGACGACACGGCAATCTTAGCGAAGCATCGCAAAACAAAATACATGCACAAGCAACTCCAAAGGCATGTTGACATTCTTGAATGTTGGTTCGAACGGTGGAGAATTAAACTAAATCCTGCTAAAACGAAAGCCATATTTTTTAGCTATAACAGGATTCCACCTCCGCTGGTCACAGTATGTGGTCATCTGGTACACTTTGAGAGAGAGGGGAAATACTTTGGAGTTTACTTGGATAGCAGGCTAACCTGCAGAAAAAATATAGAATACATTATTAGAAAGTTCTTTATGGCACGTAGGGATACCGCACACCTCTTGTATCAGAACCAAATGAGTATTGATAGTAAACTTTTATTGTATAAGACTGTGCTTCGCCCAATTCTGACGTATGCTGTTCCGGTTTGGGGGCTCAGCAACTGACACTCATATCCAGAGACTGCAAACTATACAAAACAAGACTCTCCGTGGTATCAGGAAGGCGCCATGGTACCTACGTAACGCTCTTATTCATAGGAATCTGGCTATCGAACCTATTCGGCATCATATTAAAGATCTGGCTACGAACTTTTACAATAGGATATACTCAATCAAATAACGAAGAACTTTCTAACCTGCCTGATTATGATCCTAGGGAGTGCTTTAGGTGCCCGAAGGCTACTTTGGTTATAAACCTTGGTCTTGGTCCTGTTCGGTAATTCCCTTTCCTCCTTATCAAAATTCAAAATTACAATAGCCCGGCTACTTCTGGTTTCTGACCTGTCTTTCTCTTTCGATCGTTCCTCTTTCTACCATGCGATTCCGCCTCGGACCAGCTGTTTGCTGGAGAAGGGGATTGATAACCTATTCCTATAATTCCAATCCTGCTTGCTTTCCTCTTTGATTTTGCTACTCGCGCCTTACGGACTTCAGACCTACCGCCCTCTCGTGTAACTTTCACTAACTTGTTTTTTATCCCAATCATATTCCAAATTTCCCGTGTTCTAGTTTTGAAACCTTTTTTTAATAAGTTCTTATTTCACCCCTTGTTTAAATTCTCCATTATCATTTAAGTTAGCCATGCCACATTGGTTACTCGTACTCGTTCTAGTTAATTAGTTGATTTTTTAACTAATTTTTTTTTGTTAATAATTGTCAACACTATTTGTAACCTTGAGAACGGTAATCCTATGTCACATACTAACCTTGATACTGAGGATAAGGGGCTCTTGCTCCCTGGTGCCTCTATAGTCTGCTATGTCAATGTCAATGTCAATGTCAAAACCTAATATCGGAACCACATAATGTGGTCATCTCTGCCTCAGTACCGTATGGTTTAGTAACGTAACGTTCAGAAACGTATGGTTTAAAATACCTCTAAAATAGCTGCGGAAATGTTGTAATTGTCTTGCTTTCAAAAAAAGTGATTCCAGCAAATTTTGTGATGTGAAATACAGGCTGTTATGAAAGGAGCGAGAAACACAGAATTCGTTCTTAACATCCAGAGGTCATAGTGGTCCGAAACTTTAATTTCAGAAGACATATTCACCTTTGTCTGTAGCACCCTGTGCTCTAGTCTGGCCTCATGGATCTTAATTTTCACAAAAGAATGATTCGAGTACGAATGAGAGATTCTGACCAGTATACTCATAGGCTAGAGAGCATCAGAATATTTCCTTTTCATTTTCTTCTGTCCACAGAAAAACAAAAGACAGAGGGGAAAAATAATGTATTTCAGTGAGATAGCTAAATATGTCTAAGCAAGAGATCATTACTTGGATAATTGACTAAAGAAGGTATATAATATATTAGATTTTTACTGCATTATCAATAATTGTTTAATTATTATTATTATTATTATTAGGGCCTGTTCATATAGGCGTCCGGTATTACATTCATATAGGCGTCCGGTAGCGGAGCGTTAAAGAAAAGATGACGTTGAGACGAAAATAATCCAATCATAGGTGTTAAAAATTTCGTTGCTAATCGTTTGGAGGTTTGTCATTGGTTAAATATATTTCAATACTTTAACGCTTCGTTACCGGACTCTTATGTGAACAGGCCCTTACTGTTACAGAAGATATCAGTGCAAATTAAAAATCAATGCAAATGCTATAGTTAAAAGCTATTTTTTGTCCAACTGCCTTCATCATTTTCCTTTGTAACTTTTTTCAGAAATAATCAATCTTTATAATGTGCTGTCCAAAAGGTATAGTATTAGCGTCTCGGGCTTCCACGGTGTGGGCCGAGCCTCGAATTCCTGATTAGGCATGTATGCTCCCGTGCTGTCCCCTCATAGAGACCATTGTTGGTTCACCTATAAGGTGTTTCCATAATAAATAGCCAACGGATTCGTGATGGGTCTGTGTCCTCAGAACAAAGTAGTTGCCGCGTTGGGAAATAAAATCTTTATAATATCAAGGATCAAGAGATATAAATGACAAAGATCTTGAAGATGAACAGCCCCACTTCACTTTGACTTCAAATCCTGACTCTAAGTTAGAGGGAAATGGGACTGTACAACCTCAAGAACTGTCTTCTGTAATATGACTGAAGAATTGTGCAAATGCAAAGGTTTAAGCAAACCCGGTCGGACATTTACTAACCTACTGCACGTCACGTCTTCCTATGGATTATTTTCCAGGGAAAAGAAGGTGAATGGAATGCTGACATTATGAGGGAGTAGGAAGGGATCAAGTATGTGTGGAACATAATTTCCAAAATGAACGTCCCTTTCTGGCTAAATAAAGGGTGCCATTTACAACGGCATCATTTTTCAAACTGCAGATTGTTGTAGCTTTCGAGCCAGAAACTTGATCTCACTTTCCCCCATACTTCGTGGGAATTTACACTTTTGAAAAGTATTGACATGAAATTATTGTTTCTGGCAAAGTCCCTTTAAGCTTCATTTTATTTATTTATTTTTCACAGCGCATGGATATTATTTCACTTCCTCAATCCCAAATATATCTTTTCATAATTCTTCTCACATACTACAACTTCTCTGTCGACTATTATTAACCTATAGTTGAGCGGTTGCTAATGTTGTCCGTGCAAGTGTTGTATATTGAGAACTAATGTAATTTTATTTTTGACATATATATATTTTGACTTTTATCTAACCGTTTTGACATTTGTTTACAAATGTTGAAGCAGTTACAAATGGGCATTCGCGCTTTTCTTTTATTAGCATCAAAAATTTGGAATTTTATATGTTTTATAGTTCGCAAGCAGTTCAGAACGGTAAGCCTAAGAACGGTATTTTAGTTTAAAATTAAATTAATATTTAAAATTTCGTTAAGTAATTTGAAAGCATGAAGATGTGCTTTAAGTGTTATTTATTTATTTTATAATGTTTCTATGAGTAGTTAGGTCAATAATACTGTTTGTGTAGTCCATTTAAAAATTTTGCCAAATATTGATGATTTTTCTTCAATTTTGTGTTTTTGTGAAGTAACATATTATATGTATATATAGAAAATTTATTTTACCAGTGTACTGCAAATTTTGCCTTGAAATAATTTATGAATGTATTAGAACATTAACCGTTAAAAGTTTTCACTATTGGTTCATCACTGTTTCATCCATTCGATTTACGTTTTTTACCAAATTAAATAAGATATGCGTTATTTTGATCAGCAAGGATACTGAACAAAACTGTCGTTGTATGAGAATGTGGGCCATATCTATCCTGCCGGGAAATGTTTACATTTTACTAGCTGTGTGGGATATATGTTACTGCATATTTTGCAATTGTTCATTGATCTATTCATTGATTCTGAGCATTTGTTCATTGATTTCTATGGAGTTTCGTGGTGAAAAAACTTTTTAACCATTTCAGTATGTTGCCTTATTGATTAATGCCGTCTTAGTCATCATGGATTCAGTAATTATCTTTTCAATGCAAATTTTTCAGTTGAAAGATGCATGTAACTTTAGTGAATTTTTACTACAAGAAATGTAATTAATATATTTAAAATTTCATTAATTATATTGTATGTTGTCTGTTTGTAAGTGAGTAGGTAGATATCGTGAAACAGTAATAATGGGGATATTTTTCCAATCACTGAGAGAAATTAGTTAAATCCTGTTTTTTTTTTTTCTTTTCCTAAATTTAACTCAGAGGCAGTTTTAAAGTATTAACATGGTATTGCAGTTTATGTATATGAAATGACTTGATATGTGGTTATATATGTTAATATATTATTTTTTCCCCTGAAATATTAGATAGTACAGCATCAGACTGTGAAGTATGATGTTCTACCTCTATCTCCCCTATCTAAACATCGTTTGAGTAAGTATATTTCTTAGCAGTATGAAAAAACGAAGTATTTTTATGATAAACTCTAGAATAACGTTATATTAAGGAGCAAAATTTTGAAATATTGAAACTTTTGCTAAATAATACTGTGTATGTAATATGTGCCTAAAACTCTATATTTAATAAAAGATGAAATAGTATCTATAATTGTTCATTTACATATAATTTCCTATTGAATTTCTTTTAAAAGTAAATTGAATATTATTATAGCTTGTCAATCATGTATAATATAATATTGGTAGTTATTTATATCTAATCTATAGACTTATTGGCTTTCATTTTTTTGTTACTGTTTTATACTGTTACATGGCCAAAAAATATAATTCCTTTTGAAATAGAGAAAGGGAATTATTTGATTAATATCTAGAGGTGGAATTGAATTGTATCATTCATATATAAGCACTCTTATACATATATATATAATTGTACTATAGCTATGTAGATTTAAATTTAAGATTTTATATGAGCAAGTCAGAAATAAGTCTTAAGTTAATTGTTAAATCACTGTTTCATAGATATATTAGGTATCTTAAATTGTTTTGTATGTAAATATCTTTATCCAGTTTCATAATGTTATATCCTTAAAAACCTTGAATGCTGAACTTTTCTTTAATAAGACAGTTTTCTAATTGGTGTTAAAAGGATTTTCTTTGTACAAGAAATTGATTTTTTTTTTTTTTTTTTTTTCCTCCCACTAGGTTTAGTCAAGCGTAAAATACTAGTCCTTGACCTTGATGAGACTTTAATACATTCTCATCATGATGGTGTCATCAGACAGATGGTTAAACCTGGTACACCTCCAGATTTTGTGCTCAAGGTAATAATTTGTTTTATAGATTTAAGATTGAATTTCTCACATGTATGTCTTTCAAGTAATATCAATTTGTTATTGAAACTAGATTTGCATATAAAACAATGCTTACCCTACGTAAAAACTCATCTTTCGGTATTTTCTTTTCTTTTTCCACATTTATGTATTAGAATGTAAGGAATGTGCATGCAAGCAAATTTTTATATACTGTTGTCATAATTTCAGATAAATGCTTTAAAGTCAAAATTTTCCAAAGCACAAAATTTTTTTAGGAAGTTTTCGAGTTTCCTTTTACTTTAGCAATGAACTTGCTATAATCTTTGAAGAGGTTACATGGCATGCAAGGTCTTTGTCAACCCTTCTATACCTCTATTTCTGGATAAAGAGACCTTTAATTGTTTGAAATAAATATTTTCTCATTCAGAGGGAAGCTGAAAGATCATAACTGTATCTCGAGGAATGGATAAATAATGTTTCTTGAGTTTAGAACATGCTTTTCTTTACTTCTATAATGTAGCATATGCCTGACCAGCATATAAATTTCTTTCCATTGGGGGAAAAAAAACAGTATAGCTGATTTCTGTATTTTTCAACCCAGAGTCCAGTTTTTGTTATTTTTTACTGTTTATCTATACTTCTATTTTTTTTAATATTATCTGCAGCAACTATATATATAACAAACTAATGAATATTTCTCAATCATTACACAAGAAATAAGTATTTTTTATTTATTTTTTGGCTGTGGAAACAAAATTCATGTGTGGTCATGTGTACTCTTAATTTTTTATCTATTTTTTGACAACTGATTGTTAATAGAAATTATATTTTGTATTTGGCTAATTTAATTATGTCGCAAGTATTTAAAAGTTTATCAAATTCTTTGTTTTTTACTTTAAATATCTAGAATAACTTTTAAGTCTGTATTTTCAGATTAAACTCTTGTACATAATATTTTTGCCTCAACATATATATATATATATATATATATATATGCTTTGTTTTGATATAATTATTTTTTGTTTTTCATATATTTATTTCAGAAAATGAATGGTGTCTTAAATTCACTGAGAATGATCTATTACTACTTTGTTACTCTTTATATGTAGAAATTTGCTTATAAAAGCCATGTATCTAAAAATTTCTTTAAAACATTATTTTATAACTCTGTCCTTTTAATTATTAAACTGAAATGTGCATCTTAGGTTACTATTGATCGTCACCCTGTAAGATTCTTTGTGCATAAACGGCCTCATGTTGACTTTTTTCTTGATATGGTATGTATAAAAGGTTTTTTTTTTTTTCATTTTTAAAGATTTTAATGTACTTTTTCCTTCAAAAAAAAAATGCTTAGTCTTCTTTATTCATTTTAATTTTAGGTCAGTAAGTGGTATGACTTAGTCATTTTTACTGCAAGCATGGAAATTTATGGAGCTGCAGTAGCTGATAAATTAGATAACAATCGTGGAATCCTCACAAAGAGGTATTATAGACAGGTAAGAACTTTTATTATTATTATTACTTAAACTTTTTTTTTTAAACTCCAGCTATTCAACCTACATAGTTCCATACGAATGATTATCTAGTACATTACTAAAATATCTAATTTTTTTGTAATTCATTGAATTTAATATAAGTGCTTCAAAAGTGATTTCATTGCATAATTAGTTTAGGATGTCAGCTATACACTTCAAAAATTTACTTGTAAATTATAAGTTTTCTTAATTTCTGTACGATACTTATCCCCCCCCCCCTTTTTTTCTTTAAAATATATGGTATTTTTATATATGTTCATTTCAACTAGCAGACATGTATGTGTGTGTGTGTGTATATATATATATATATATATATATATATATATATATATATATATATATATATATATATATATATATATACATACACACATGGGACATTAGAAAATATTTCAGTTAAAACAAATTCTGGGCTTATTTGAGACTAGTTTGTTTACAACAGAAAAGACATCTCAATGTTTTTTGTACCTTCAAAATGAGGCATTTATACATACACACATGGGACATTAGAAAATATTTCAGTTAAAACAAATTCTGGGCTTATTTGAGACTAGTTTGTTTACAACAGAAAAGACATCTCAATGTTTTTTGTACCTTCAAAATGAGGCATTATTTTTTTTTTAAATATTTTATTGAATAGTGAAGCTTTAGATGACTGGCTAGATAATTTAATATGTACTTCATATATGTTATACAGTGGAATCTCGATCTATCGTTTTTGAAGGGACCGACTGAAATGAACAATAAATGCGGGAAAACAATAGATGCAGAAACATAACAAAGTAATATGATCATTGGGACTCAATAAAATGAACGACACATACGGGAAAACGATGATTCAGGAATCGATCGATCAAGATTCCACTGTACATGTCTTTAAATTCTTTTTTAAATTCTAGCAAAAAAAAATTTCAAATAATTACTTTAAAAAAATCATCAACATCTATGTTTAACAACAAAGTCAGATTTTTATATCCTCTTCAAAAATGTTTAATTCAGTCAATTTTACTAAAACAAAATCGTTGCATTTTCCTCTAATTATTGATTTTTTTTGTCCAGTGAGAGAGGAGAGATGCTTCAGTACCTCTGTATATATGTGTCGGGGGTAAAAATTTTCCCTATAAACTGTTTATATATATATATATATATATATATATATATATATAGTAAATCATTACAAGTTTCATTATTTCTAGCAATGGTATACAGAATGTCCCAACCATCTTGGGTGTATGACTGAGCTAGAGACATATAAGAAATAGAAATAAAGGGATTTTGAGAATACTGCTTTATAGAAGGCTCTAATTAGGAAACACAGATGTTTTAAACATGAAACTAGTATGATGGACTCATTAAAGATAGTTGGAAGATTTCAAAATGAGAATGCATGCATAAAGTCAGTAAGGGTTGGGTGAATGAGGAGAGTGGCAAGGTGTTGTACTTTATGGTAATGATCTAGTAATCCTGAATTTTCTATTCCTTTAATTGATTTCCTGTTCTGTTGTAATATTTCTGAGATTTCAGGAAATATTCAATGGCTCGCTTAAGGTCTTGGATGGTAAGAAAATTCATTGTAAAGCTTTGTTAATTTCTTGTTTCTTTCAAAACATAAAATTTTTAATATAAACTAAGCAATATTTTGCTTTGTTTAGTATTAAATATGCTTTTATTGCAAGATCTTTCATTTTATACCCAAGATCAGTCAAAAGCAAGTATGGGAACCCTGCAGAAGCTCTTCCAGAAGTCAAGTTACTCAATTTCAGTAGTTGATATTTGCTTTCAACCCCCCCCCCCCCCCCCCCTTCCTTCTGTGCAACAGTTCCTATTTTTAACAGTTTCTTTACAAGTTCTGTTGTATTTCATTTTATCCCATTTACTCACTCCTTAGAACATCAAATCCATGCGTATAGACACATGCAGGAGTATGTATATAAGTATAACCAATGTTTTGGGATGATTTGGCTTGGATTTTATAAGTTTGAAAGTTGATTTGTGCTGTCTGCAGCATTTACATCAGTATGGTATTTAAAAGAAGAAAAAAAATGTATGTCCTGTCGAATAGAAATCTGTATATCTTTGCAGAAATGTTGAATGGGAAATCATTTTCAACTCTTCTTCTGGAATGTCATGTATCTGCATTTCAGGTTATTCCAAATGAATAAATTAATTTCTGGTGTAAAAAAAAAACAATGGCTGTCATATCCATTGACATCACAACATGAAATAAAAGTTTCTAAACAGTCTGCAGTGAATGTTTACTTTTATCATGCAAGCTTTTTATTTTTTTTTCCTTAAGGAATGAAAAAAATTCTGTATGGTGCCTACAGCATTTTCAAAACTGCTGGTGTGGCATAAACCTTTTTTCCAGGAAGAGTGATGCAAGTATATTTTTCCATATTTATTGTAAATGATTTTTTTTCTCTCCCCCGGGTAATATGTACTTCATTTGACTTAATGGTATGAAGAAAGTATAGCATTTCTGTATTTAGCAAAAACTCAACCGGAAGTTTTTTGCAAGGAGCTTCTTTTCAAAAATTTGTACTTATTCAATTCATTTGCATGTTTCTCAGCAGATGAATAAACAATCAAGTTCAAAGTCAATCCTGAATACTTGATGGAAGAAAACAATAGTTGAAGTGTGGTGAAAATACAGATGCTGGAGGTCCCAGCCTTTTTACAAATATGGGTCCTTTTGTAAACAGTGGGCAAAATAAATGCTATAGCATGTCAATATGATTCCTGAAAATACATACAAAACAAATATCAGATAGTTCCTTTGACTGTCAGTGTGTACAAATATCAACTTGGTAATTGATTTTGAAATATTTTGTAGCTTTCAGTGGACACCTATCATTAGATTACCTTTTTTAAATCTTTAATTAGGTGGTTGTATGGGCATTATGAGAGAAAATTATGAAAATCCGTGATGGGAGCTTTTATTGCAATATATTCAGAATTTATATTTTGAGCTAATTTATTCTGCAGTTGTTTCCCTTAAGAAGGGAATGATGAAAATATAAATTTTAAAAAGTTAAATAACTTTCTTTGTGAAATTTCCAATTAAACTTTGTTTACTCTTAATTTATATACATATAATCTATTTACAATAAATATATATATTTTTTCTCTTCATAGCATTGTTGTGTTCGATATGGAAGTTTTAACAAAGATCTTTCTGCAATCACACAAGACCTCTCTAGCATTTTCATTTTAGACAACTCTCCTGGGGCCTATAGAGCATACCCTGGTAAGCAATATCTTGAATCTTTGAATAGCTGGCCAGCATTATAGCATATTAGATATAAAATGATGCTTTTAAATGTGTTCAATCTTTAAACTAAATTATCTGTCTGGTTCAAATTTGAAGCAGAGAGCCCTTTATTTGTATAATAATTATCATTTTAGGAATTCTTACTGTTTCATTAATTCTGTTAATAAGCTGATCATTTTTTGATTCCCCTAGGAAAGTTTCACTACACAACTTTGAATATGATTCTATTTCTGAACTAAAATTATTGAGTCAACTGTAGGAAGCTTTGAACAGCCTGTAGGTAGAAAACGTAGGGAAAAATCAGTTTGTAGTCTCCTTTAAAATACTTTCATCTATTATAATGCTTTTCAAGTATATATTCTTCAACTTAGAGCTTTTTTGATAAGCTGAATTTTACTTTTGTGCTCTGTATCCTGTTACGGGACATACTGAATATGCAACTTGCAATATGGGGACCTTGTTCTTTACTGTGGCAAAAAGAGTGCTTTTGATAATTTTAAACAATGTAATTATGTTTTTGAACTTGCCCCCCCTCCCCCCCCCCCCAACTTAATTTGAAATAAATTAAAACATTAATAGGAGTTCGGTTAAAATTGGAAAATTGTAGAAAACTTTCAAGAAAGTTGGTTTTTTCTCGCTTTTTCAAACTGGGAAACTGAAGATTCCGATTAAGTCTTTAGCCTTAACATAGTTTTTAACAATATGATCCATAACCAAAATTCGATGCTATATTTTTTTCTCATTTTATTTATACAGTTGGCTCTCTGTTTAACGACTTCCAAGGGACCGTGAAAAATCGTCCTTAAACAGAATTCATGAAAAAGTAACATTTCCCATAACGTCGGAGGGACCGGGACTGGGAAATATAGTCTTTAAATAGAGATCGTCGTTAAACAGAGAGCCAACTGTATCATATTTACTTTTCTCATTGTATAACTTTTGAATACTACTCAAACAGCAATTCTATTGTTATTCAATTTAGTAAAAATCCTAATATCTCATATTTTAAGGACCGTCCTGCAGTCAATGTGCTGAGGAGGGCCCTAACTAATTCAATTCGTGCCCCCCCCCCCCCCTCCCCCCCCCCCAAAAAAAAAAAAAAAGAAAAGTTAGAAGCACGCTACACTTATGATGACACCACCCATTGTATTGTTATAGTCACAAACAACTATCACTATCTTCAAGATAACTAATATCACTTTCAGAATCTGACAAATCGTCAGGAATATTTGTTCTGTCACTTGCTAAACATTTTCTGCTTGGCATCTCTGATTTGAAAATGGCTAAATAAAAAAGAATAAGAGCACTTGTAAAAACTGCCAGTGAACTGGCTCAAATAAAAAATCGGTGAAAAACTATTGCCATTTTTTTGTCAAAATCTGATTTAAAGCATTGTGACTAGTTAAATGGCGAAAACATGGGATGCACTAGTAAATAAAGGAGAAAAAACTATGCCCATGGGATGAGCAAATTTTGCTACATTTGCGTTGCATGTGGGATAAGCAGTCAAAGGTTTTAAATCTTTAGTTAATATGTGAGATTCTGACTCTTCAACAATTATGAACAAGTCAGTTTCAAAACATTGCCTAGCTACTTGTTTACCCATAAATAATTCTCATAGTTATGGTATTTTTGCATTGTGGTTCCATTTTATTCACAAATGTATTTTAGAAAAATCTGGTCTCACTTTAGTTTTAATGTTATATTTTAATCAGTTGATAAATTTCATTGTTCTTTCATTCCAATGAAAACTTCTTTACTGTAGGTAGCCCCCAATATCACAGGTGGGAAGTTTATAATATACCTAGTGGCAACTATTTATGTTAAAATAACTTTGTGAAACATGCTTTAAAAAATTCAGTTATGTTTCCTAGGTACTACTTGAAATTTAGGTGTAAGTTCAATTTCTTTGACACTGTAATTATTTACCAACTCTATTTTTGAATTGAATTTTTTTATCCATGACTTAACTTATAACTTTCTGCGAGTACAAAACTAGTTTTTAATTTCCTGGGGGAGTACATGGATTTGGGAAGCCTTTATTAATCTCTTGTTTCTGTCATACTTTTATTTTTATATGAGGAAATGGGTATAATTAGGTATACCTTGTAATTTTGTTTTTTCTTTTGTCAGTAAAACAAAACTTAAATTTGAACTGTATCTTTCTTAATTTTACTAACCATAATCTTTGGTAAATATATATATTTTTTTAATCTATATAAAGGTTCAAATATTTATAAAAGTTTAATTTAGCGTATTTGATTTTCTAGAGTAAATTGAAGGACATTCTCAGAATTGGAGAAAATTTTAGTTCATGCCCTGTGAAAATGTGGTATTCAACATAATTATGTGGATAGTTAAATTTATTATGCAAATAAATTGACTTTGATTTTGTTTTCTTTTTAAATAAGATTTCTATGAAGCCTCTCTAGGATTGTTTAAATGTGCACAATGTTATCTGCATGCCTCCTTTTTTTTTTTTTTTTTTTTTTTTTTTTAAATGCCTGCCCTGTCAGATTTTTATTTATCTGAGGAAACATAGAAGTTTCCTTGAACGAAGAAGTAAAATTTCAAGTCCTCACCACATACGTTAAAGAGATTTTATTTTTGCAGCATTAAATCATTAATATTCTGAGATGGAACTAAAACTACCACTTTGCACCAACTCACTTGGCCAGTTTGAACTTCTTTTCCTAAAAATTTCATAGTTTACTCGTAAGACATTTAAGTTCTATGAAATCTCACCTCTTGTTAACTAATTGCTTTATAAATTGTCTAAAAAATTTAGGACTGGAAGCTGCTTAGAAACAAGATTTTACATCATTCAGTAATAACAGGAGTTATGAGATAGGTTTCCACAGTGGTTTTCAGAACATTTCAGAAAACTTTTCGCTTAAAAAGGCACCATGCATTTGACGCAGCTTGTCCTATCTGGACCTTGCGCCATAAAACCCAAACCAACGAACCAACCCTTAAAAAGGCTAGCATAGCACACATCTCATCACTTTTGTTGATTGTTACTTATGGGTTGTGCATGTGCTCTCTTTTTGATTTTGTACTACTGAACAGTTCTCATCACTGTTCATGTATAATGATTTTGAGTAGCTGCTTTTTAATTTTATTATGAGCTCTGCCTGAGCTTCTCCTTTTTTCTTTCTTTAGAAATGAACACCACCTTTTTTATTATTTTTATAATTTAATTAATATTTCAGATAATGCTATCCCAATAAAGTCATGGTTTTGTGATGCAAGTGATACAGCTCTATTAAATCTTCTCCCAATGCTTGATGCACTACGATTTACAAGTGATGCTAGGTCTGTTCTTAGTCGTAACTTACATCTCCATGGTTTGTAATTTTAAGTAAGTATTTATTTTTTGAAGTCCCCCCCCCCCCTCCATATGGCTTTCTGTATATTCCATGTAGTGTTCTTGTTTGTATTTACCAGTTAATGGTATAATTTTATCTTTCTATAAAAGAAACCTAATTAATTTATAGATGTTAGATAAGCTTTCAGTAACTATTTTCATAGGCTAAGAAATAAACTAAATATTTTTTTTTTTTTAAGTATGAATTGTTGTACTTTCTTCTGATATGTACATAGATATATGTATGTTTATATAAATTTTGCAAGTATAAACAGTTATAATGTAGGATTGTATATAAGAATATTTGTGTGTAATTAGTTCCCTTTGAGACAAAAAAAAAAAAAAACTAGTAGGAAAGAAAAGCTGTTTCTAGAATTTTACATGATGAAGTTACGATGTGTTGAACTTTTTCTTTGTACCTCATTTGTTTAAAACGTGGAGTATCAAGGCCCTAAAGGTTGTCTATGCACATCAGCCTGATAAAATAGGTGTGAAGTAATATATATAATACTTTAAAATTATAACAGGCTTATAAGTTTTGTTTTTAAAAAGGTTGTGTGATATCATGAGGAGATTCTTTAAACATAATCAAATTTTCAGTTACTTGTATTGATAAGTCATACTTATGCTGGGTTTCCTCTCAAATCTTGAGCTGAAAATTAAGGCCCCCTTCTAGGGTATCTTTCTACATATTTAAAACTGTACAATTGACAAAGTTCTGAACATTTACTTGATTCTGTGTTTCAAGAATAACATTCGTGAAATTTTTATGTAAATAACTGATTACTATAACCTTGAGTTTGTATTTAGTAAGGGATCAATTAACAGTAGGTTAGAATTATTCAAAATATAAATGCTGACGTACTCAAAATTTATTTCCTCTCATATTGAAGTGTGTAGTCATAGATTATTTTTGCTTCTTTTATTTAATCATAATAACGTACATTATTTATATTTTATTGTTATACTTTAAATGTTATTAAATAAAACTGAATAATTTTTAATACTCATTTTCAACATATTTTTTTAAAAAAACTTTTTTTTTTAAATTTCAATGGTTTATTTAATTCTTTCTAGGTAACTACAACTTGGTTTTACTGCCACTTCTCTTCTACCTGTATCACAGAACTGCAGATGCAGTGTTGTGACACAAGCAACTGTTAAGTTATCTGTGGTATTTTATTCATCCACAATCATAGTTCACCAAGTACCGCAGCACAGCATCTTCATGTCATATTGTGGCTGTAGGAAATTGTAAATATTTCTCAAGTGGTTTGTGCTGACCTGCAGCTTAACAAGGAAAGTACTGTGCAATCTGAACACATTCAGGATCTTGTGATGCAAGCGTTTGTTTGGAATTGCAGAGGTACTCTTCAGATGTTGAGATTGTACTGCCACTTTTTAGAAGGCAGAGAGAAAACTGTTTTCAAAGGGCTTGTTTGTTAATTTAAGTTGTGTGTGTGTGCATGTTGATTTTAGAACACTTTATTGGGTTTTCTCATTTGCTGAATAATCATACAGAGAGCGGAGTGTGAAATTAGAACTATTTTTATGAATGAATCATATACTGATGTTAGACAAATTTCCTAGCATTCCCTTAAACTATATTTAGTCAGTTTGGTTATTTCTGTCTTGGTAGATGCAGACCAGAAACTTGTATTTAAAAAAATAATTATTTAAAATTTAAAAAATACCCAAAATTCCCTTTTTTTTAACCTTATTTAATTCCCTTATATTGTATGGACTGTTTATTGTAAGCCTAGTAAATTTTTAATATTGAAGAAATACATGTTAGTCCTTGGCTATATTTTAAATGTGATTAATTTGATTTAACTGTAAAAGTAAAATGAAAAATAATTTATAATATTCTCTCTTCGGTTTTTATTAATAAATATATAGGGTTTTTTAATTGGAAATTTATATTAATTCTAATAATATTGAATTACTTGATCATTCCATTCCTGTCTGATTTTTATTTCCTGATCAAGGTTGTTTTATAAGCTGAAAATTTAGTGATAATAAGCAATTTTTAAATGAAATAATTTAAAAGTTGCTTATTTTGTTATATGCATTCATCACACATCTCTATTTGCATTTATGATTTATTGTCAAGTTGACTTTGTATTTTTATTATTCAGGATATGAACAAAATTTACTTTTTTTCACTGTTGTGTTGTACATTTGTATGATTAAAAACACTTCTTTAAGTACCTGAAAGCACTTTGAGATTGATTGTCTTTAATTGTTTGATCAGTTGCATATTTTTTGTGTATTCTAAACTTCTAATTATGCGCTCAATTGATTTCAGCTTGTTAAAAAATTATATTACAAAATGACTACATTTCAGAAATTATGATATAATATTGTTAATGTAATTACAAAATCAACACTCTACCATATGTCCCTATTCTAAGGTTTATTCTATTTTTTCCCTTCATTTTACCACTAGATCTGCCTTGCAAACATATTTTTTCATTTTTTTTTTCCCTATTTGGTTTAAATGCATATAGACAAAAAAAATATTTAACTTTAAATGCCTTGTAGAATTTTTTAAATTGAAAGTTTAAAATTTCGTGTTTTTATAGTGTTAGATACCTATCATTCTGCAATTATACTGCTCAAGAAAAAACACAGTTTAACTCATTGCAAATAAATATCCTGTCTCAGTTGTAGCTGTTGATTTGGTTGGATTTAAAAATGGGGGATTAATTGTTATTTATGTTTTGTATCACATTGTATACATTTTGTTACTGTATTGGTGCCAAATGGTCTTCATAAGGGATTTTTTATCATTAAAAAATTTGCTTCCTTTTTGATTTGAGGAAGTATAATAAATGATTCCCCTCAACCCTCCCACCTGAAGTTTGTTCATATCATTGTTGTAGTAAGTTAATGTATTTCATATCAAATATTTTTAGTTTCATTTTTCGTTTAGTAGTAGGTTCCCATATACCTCCTTTGTTTGGAGGAAATTATTGTATCCCTTCATTATTTAAAAAACTTTTTATTTGTTAAAATGAATTTCTTTCAGTCTTTTAAATTGTCTAAGTGTGTGTTTTTGAAATATTTAATAAAAACTTTTCTGCTTGTAAATTGATACGTATGAATAATTCTGGAATATCGTCAAATTATGACTGATCCACAGGTTAAATTATTTAGGTGGGTTTGTAATTTAGAGCATAAAAATTCAGTTGGTAGTATTGTACCTGGAAAATGCTCATGGCTCTAACAATTATGCTACATAATTTTTAAATTTTTATTTATTTATTAAAGAGTTGCGGATCTTAAGGAAATTACTGCCTGCAATTTTTTTTCCTCAGATCATAGAAACTTTAAAGAAATGAAATCATGGTTAGTGAGAGAAAAAAACTTATTAACAAACAGTAAAGTTTTTCATTTGATTCTGGTTAATTATAATTTCTAAGAAATGTTTTGATTTTTTGGGCTTGTTTTAGTTTTACTAACTGCAACAAAGTTTCATCATAAATATAAATTGTTATAAATTATTTAAAGGTATTAATTTTCCATATTCTTTTATTATTTCTAAAAGTGACTTAAGATAAGGGTAGATATCCAGTTATGAGGCAAAAAGGAGTGATTCTTTTGAAAGAAAATGAGGGAGAAAACTACATGTCCCCTTGTTAAAAATCTCAATATTTTAATAAAAATTCATGTGCACCTTTCTTTCCCTTGAATAATAACGGGTTCTAAAATTTTTTAATTTTTTTTTTTTTCTTTTTGTATTCTAGTTTTATAAGGTTGTGGTCACTGGCTTTAGCACTACACTAAATGTTTTGAAGTGTAATTTAAACAAGAGCAAATATGTTAGAGTCATGATAATATACCTTTGCTAAAGATAACCTTTTATTATTTGGTTCTTTTTGCCCCCAGAGATTTATAAAGCATTCTTATCATTGAATGTTAACTTTAAATTTTTTCAATATTATTCTTAATGAACTGAGCAGAAATTTTAAAACTAAGTAATATCTTTTTATGTCTAGGCATTTTAAGCAAGATTCAAATTGTTAAAATATAAATTAGGGGAAACGATGCATAATTCATATTTTTTCCTTTTGTTTTTAAATGGGTTCCAAACTTGCAGAATGCAGATATTATTTTAGAACACTTTTATCTTTCTACCACTAAGCCATCTACCCATAGACAAATTCATTTAATCCTTTATCATATGTTGATGCTTTTTCAGAAGCTATTTTAGCTTAACCTACAAAAATTATTTTACATCATTATCTCTAAGAAGATAGATGTAGTATCAAAGAATATAGGTGACATTTATTCCTTAAATTTTGTAATTTCGTTATGCTCTAATTTTAACATTGAATGGAGTGTTGTGGATAAATAAACAAGTTGGTCATGGAAAAATTATTCTATAGCAGTTGTTTTAAGAATATTTACTTCTATTCATATTCTTGGATGTGATAACTTTCTAATGATTCCTATATCAAATGGGGTCATTGTAGGTTCCTTAAATTAATGTTATGTAGTGTATTTGAAATCTGTCACTCAGATATGTTTGATATCTGTTAAACCTGGTGCTTGGACTGCTTGTTTCTTGGTGTTTTATTTATTATCATTATCTTTCAGTGTATTTGTTATATGGTAAATTTGGATTAGGCTTGTACTTACCTAATTTTTTATGATAATTGGTTTGAAAGACTGTTATTATTGAATTTATTTAGGCTGTTCTTGGAGAATAATTTTTACATAACACATTCATATAACATAGCACAGGTGTTACATATCTGTGATATATTTTTTTTAGATGCCTTCAATTTTATCTCTAAATTAACGTGTATTGATGTATTAAAACTCCATTAAAACCAATTTGTTAGAAATTTAAAACAGTGGTTATTTTAAAATTAATATATATATATATTTATATTTAATTACTGCTTTTTTTTTTTTGTTATTTTATTTGTATCTCTACAGGTTATCTATACTGTTTTGTTAGATAGTTCTTTTATGAACGCAGTCACATGTAAAATCTTTGATCATCAAATTTCAAGTGCCTTCCAGTTTTTGTCATTATTTCCCACGTTTCTTCCTTATTTATTTTCAAATCTGATTGGGATGGGGATTGGGAAGTTGATCCTTTCCATTGGACAGTAAGTATAATACCACTTCCTTGTGTATTGAGCCCCATTCTTGGTGTCTTATCTTTCTTAGTTTGAAACATTTCATATTTCTTTCATTTGATAACAGTATAAAAGAAGCTTTTGAAAACTAAGTTGAAAACTCAACCAAAGACAATATTTTATTTAAAATAACTTTGGAAATAGAATCTGGGAGTTTTATGCCCTGCTTTCTATTCTCTTCGAAGTTTTATAAATGTAAAATATAAAACCAACCATTTCTGCAAAAATTTCATTTTGCCTTCCTCTGAAAAATTCTGAAACTAACAATATCCTCTCACCTTCCACCTCAAAATATAATCACCTAAAAGTTTTAATTAATTTTGATGAAAATGTAATTACCCCATCGTATACAAGGTGTTGCTTTTACTATAAATTCTTAAAGTCACAAAATTATTTATAGAAATGCTATTTTGTGTTGATTAGGAAAAGGTACTTTTTAGTAACCTGTTTTAATATCTGTAAATTGCATGATTGAAAATACACATCCTACACTAAATATTTGAAAATAATTTATAAATGAAGTCTGATGATTCCTTGTAAAATTGTGTTTAGTTCCATTTTTATATTTTCATTTCAGTATTGTGACTGCCATAAATGGAACTATCCATTAATAATAAACGTGCACTTTAGTATGATACTGTTTGTACTTTTTTTTCCTCTTTTTAAAATTATAAATTGTATTTGAGCTTATTCTATTTGATCTATAATTTATAGTGCCAAAGCTGCACATATTTTCTCCTTCAGTTCCTAATTAGCAATTTTAAATGTCTAGGAAATAAACTTTGTATTATAAGAAGTGATGTGGGTTTATTTGAAGATCATAGTATCAATCATACTGTTTACACAATTGACTTCTACTTGACATAAAGTCTCAAAAATGAAGTTTGTTTCTGAACAATAATGAAGGTAATTTTTTTTCTTTTACCCATGTTACTCATGAGTATCATCTGTTATAGATATTTGATTTCTCTCAAAATTTTGTGCGTTTCATAGCATTCATTTCTGTCTCCTGAAAACTTGATTTTATGGTTATAACAGTGCACCATATTCCATCCATTTTTTATATGAACAGAGAAGGCACAAATTTTTATTTTAATTTTTATTGTCAATCCCTTACTTTGCTATGGCATTGAAACTGATAGAACACTAATATGAGCGTATGTATAAAAGAAAGTTGTAAAATACACACCCATACAATGTGTGTGCGTGTGTGTATGTGTAAAGTAAGTCTTGTTTTCTGCCTTTGGCATTGTATGTATACTATGTAAATATTGTACATTTAGTGTAGCATTATTTGTTGTAGTCCATCATGGTCATTGACAATTCATAATAAAAGTTGGTTGAAAGGAATTGTCCTTGCATTTCAAGATTTATTCATACATAATTTATTATTTTAATAATTCTTTTTTTTTTTTTTTTTAATATTTGTAGATGGAAAATGTGTCATGCATTTTTCCCTTTTCATATTCTTTCTTTCAGATTTTTGGAGGACTTCATAGTCTCCAAACTGGAGAAAAAATGGAGATCATTATGGGAAGTAAACAAATAAAAAAAATTGTTAATGAAATGTGATCATATAGCATTCCTGCATGCTGTACATTGATCCAATTTAAAAAGCTGTGTAAAGAGCTCTGATTATTATTATTATTTTGTTTTGTTGTTATTACAGGTTTGTTTTATTTTATACTGATGTTTTCCTTTTGTCTTCCTCAAGTTATTTCCCAAAGTATGTTTTTAGAAAATGCTGTTTGACTTGAGAATAAAATTTTGGGAAAAGTTTTCTTTCTCCTGTCTGTCTGTCATATGTTGTCCAGGGGCAGCTCCAGTCCAGAGTTGGTTTGTTTTTTCTTTTTTTTGGGGGGGGGGGACAACGTCGTCTCTCAGTGTTTTATATATATATAAGAAATAACCATCGTCTAATTTTAATTTTAAACTCATTTAGTATTAGGTCTACAATTATATAATTTTAGGCTATGGAAAAAAATACGCCAGGCTTTTTTGGGAGGGGCAATTGCCCCACCCCCACCCCCTTGGAGCTGCCATTGGTGTTGTCCTGCTTCCTTTCGTTTGGGAGTACTCGCATTCTAGAAGCCGATGTGCTTAGTGATACATCAGTCACTATTTTATGCAGATTGTAATGTTTTCTTCCCAGTAGATAATATAAGGAAAATAGTGACAGTGAGGGGAAATATTTGTGATTCATGAAAATGAATTTTATAGAGGCTGAATATTCCAAGTTTTTCAGATTCTTCTAATAATTGTAACTGGTACAGTAGCGATATAACTCAGCTTGGGAAACGAAATTTCCCTGTACATGATTCTAGTGGAAAGGGTAAGTAAATGAAAATGTAAGTATTTTGGATGAAGACTGAAAATTTACATAAGTTAAGCATTCAGTTTACTATTAGGATATCTAAACCCTCTGCAGATAATTGCTGCCAAGCAGCTGTTTAACATCTACTTACTGTGTCGAAAACTGTCCCCAACATATCCAAAAAAAATTTTTTTTATTTTATTACCCGTAGCATTATCTATATATATAAAACAGTTATGTAACTGACTGACTGACATAACACACAGACCAAACTGCTGGACCTAAAGGGTTGAAATTGCACTAAGAAAGATTTTTGAAAAAATTTTAGATTTTTTAAAATTAAATTTATAAGCTGTTTTTGTAACATTCTTTAAAGCTTATATTTAAAATAATAATCTGAGGGTTGTAAAGTTTGTATCACGAGAAAGATCATAAAAATTTCTTTAAATGAAATCTTTTTCGAATCTTTACCTCTTTCTGATTTTTGGTGAATTTTTAAAGATTAATGTTTAGAATTTAATTTATTAAATGCGGATCACGTGGTTTTTTTCTTTTTGTTATACTTTAAATTAATTTTGTGTCACGTGCATAACAACAAAATAAATCGACAAAAAAAAAAATATTAAAATACGGTAGAAGATAAAATTTAAACATTAGACTAACTCAGATGCGAGTTTTTAAGAATTCAATTCAAATCAGTATGTTTTATGGATATTAAACATACAAATTAATTGCATACATTGACCGTTGTATTTAATTTGAATGTACTCCGTAGCGAAGCACGGGTATTCAGCTAGTTATATATATATATTTCTTGTTCCCATCAGTGCTTAATTTCTAAAGGAATATAGAAACTGAACCATACTGTTAAATTGGGAAACTTCAAAGCTATTGAACGAACCTGAGAATAGAAAGACATTAAAATATTCTGAAAAGTAAAATTCGCGAATTGAACTCGGGGCCGCCCAGAGACATTACGGGCCTGGGGCAAACTTCTGTTGGGGGCCCCAAGACTATATTGTAGTAAGAGAAATCTGATTAATCGAATAATTTATTTTTTATTTTTGGAGTGGCCCCTTTTTTCAGGAGATTGTTTTGAATTTACAAGTTTCAGAATTTTCTTTCGGAGGAAATCTAATTAATAAATTTTTTTGGGGCCCCTCCGGCAGTTCGGGACCAGGGGCAAAGTGCCCCAGTTCCCCCCCCCCCCCCCCCCCTCTGAGCGGCCCTGATTGAACTTAAGGTTATGTTGCTTTACGTGTAGGCGTTCATTCATATTTTTTTCTCTGTAAAATTTCAGTGATATACTTTTGCCTATCTTTCAGCATTCGATCTTGCTTCATACTGAAAGTTAAGACTTACTCGTAAAAATACAGTAGAAATTCTGTTGTCGAATCGCACTACCGGAATAAAATATTTGAAGAAAATTAATTTTTATTTTTACGAAGAGCACGTCAAACGTATGCATTTGCTTACGACTAAAGATCCGGAAAGTGCGTAGTGGGGGTTAAATCAGTTCAGTCGGGCATTGTTTCCAGAGTTTTACGATTATTCGCGAGGTGCACGTGCTCCGACGTGAGTGTTCGGTCGTTTTGCTGGCGACTTTTTCACTGATATTTTTTTTTTTCCTGGCATGTTGCTGAAAAGAAAGCGTGTGTTATCATCGAAAGACAAATAAGATATAATTGAAGCTTAGCAAAGGGGAGAATCGGGATGTTTCTTGTCTGATAAATACGGTGTTGGCACTTCTACAATTTCAGGCATAAAAAATAATCATGAGATTATTTTAAAATTCTCTTAAAGAATAGCTAGTGAAGGTGGTAATTTAAAAAGAAAAGTAATGAAAAATTCTTGAAATTAAAAAAAGAAAAGTAAAGTCGAAAGAAGCTGTCTACATGTGGTTTATTCAAAATCAGCCATCCAAACAGCCTGGGTTTTAATAGAAAATTAAATGGCTATCCAAACTGTTAAAGCTAATGCGCGACACGGAAGTTCACGGAGAAAAACGCTTTACTGTTGCTTCTAAAGCTAACACTTTTACAAATAAATTTTAAAAAAATTATTGACGAAGGATACGATGAAGATTCATTTACAGCTACGGCGAGATTTGTATAGTAGGAAAGCACTTCCCCGAAGATCGTTGCTATCAAGACGTGGAAAATAATAAGGATCGCATTGCATTGCTATAATGATTTATGCCAGTGCGTCTGAAAGAGATGAGACATCCGTTGTTTCTCATAAGGAAGTTGAATCAGTGTTGCCAACTTGGTTTTCCCCCTAAATTTGCGGGTAAGTTACACGAAAAGGGGCATTTTGTTAGGGGGGGGGGACATTTTTTATTATTTTGTACAATCGAGATGCGTTTTTTATTAGACTATAAGATCCATACACAATATGTCAAATGTAAATAAACCTCCATTTCATTATGTAAGTGTGTATTTTCTATTTATTTCAATTTATCTCTCAAACAGGATGTCAATTTGGAACCAGAATTTCTTTTAGGAAGGTCTAGGGTGATCTCAAGTTGGTGTTAGGGGGATTTCGAGATGGCGCTTTGTAGAGGTTGGCAACATTGAGTTCCAGTAACTTTTGGTCACCAGAGAACGGCATGGATCATTGGGGAAATTTTTAAGAAATGGTTCGATGGTTTGGTTTTGAGCGTTACGGTCAATTTTTTGCTACAAGAAGGTTAATTAGACCGGGACCTACAGCTTAAAGCGGATTCCGAGCGGCTACAAACGTCCATGCCAAGAGTGGAACTCGAACCCACAAACTTTGGTACCGAAAGTCAGCGCCCTAGCCTTTCGGCCATTGTTCGGCCTGAGATATGGTTCGAAGAAACCTTTATTATAGAGGTGAAAAAAATATCAATATTCAATAGATAAAGAGGAAAAATACATTATTAACGATAAATAACGCGTTTTCACAGCCGTCGTTAGAATTCCTCAACCAAATTGACTAATTGGTGACAAATTTCTTCCTCCTAATGTTACATCTTCATTTCAACTGATGGTTCAAGGTGTGACAGAAACATTAAGAATGCTTATTTCTCAAACAGTTCCGTCGATGCCTCTTATTAACAGATATTAATGGCGACTAATATATTTAGTTCTTTTCTTTGTTTTTAGTAATTACCGTAAAGGACTGTTACTGCATGGTTGCAGAATGGTGGAATTCTATATTGGCGTGGAAAGATTCATTTAATAAAATTTTTAAAAGATAAACTCAACCTTAAGTATTGAAACAACTAAACATATTTCTATATGTGAAGAATGCGACGACGATGTCGATGGGTGGTAGAATTGTGTTGTAGACGATCCAGTATTCCAAATTTTTTAACGACGTCGAAAAAAAAAAATGTGTCGAAAGAAATGTAAGTAGAGAAAGAAAATTATAATTGGACCATCTCTTAATGAAGGCTTTCATTGTTTGGAAACTGGAGTGGTTTGAAAGATAAGGACTTAAAAAAAAAAAATTAATTTAAGGTGTAAAAAGTATTTGCGATTTGGCAGCTACGACGAGAAAAACGACGTCTAAACCAACTACTAATACTGACTCTATAAAAAAAAACAATGTAATTTATTATGCACTTCTTGTCATGTATAAAAAATTATTGTAATAAATTAATAATATAAACTTAACTAGCAATTTTTTTTAATGTTTTTCTAAATTCAATAATTCGGACTATTCCATCCCTGATTAATCCGGAATCAAGTTTCTACGGTACATTGAAACTAAACTTATGAATTAGATCAATCGCCTTTAACTAGAACTCAAGGAAAATTTTCTCACTTATGCATGACAAGTAGGATTCCCTTCCTATATTGGTTGCTTTTAGACGAATAATTATATATTTATGCAGACATCTAACAATGAAATGGAACCAATGCACGGCAATTGTTTATCTATTACCGTGCTATTGTTTTATTTTCTTCGTCGTTAGGAGAAACAAAGTTTTTTAAACTCTCAGTATTTATTTATTTGCAAAAATATGAAGCTAGTAACATTATTAAAATTACAATTCATTAATCAAAGAACTTTTTCCTCATCTTTGTTTTCTTTCAGAAATAATTAAGAGTTAAGCATTTAAGTTATTTTCCTCAGCCATCTTTAAAGCTTTTCTTTATTCCATTTGAAAATACAGGTAACCCTCCTATAACATGGTAGATAGGTTCCTAGAAAATGCCGTGTTATATGAGACCCAGAACCAATACAAAAAGGGGGGGTTACGTTCCGAAAACTTATTAAAAACAAACTTTAAAAAAAAATTTCATATAAGCAACTTAATTGTTATAAAAAATATAAATGTATGTATAATACAAAACAAAAAGAAACAAAAAAATATTGTCATTTATTGCTATCTTGATTTAATAAATTTCTTCCTCATCACTGGTCAGTACAATCAAACGAGAACGTTTTTCCGGTTGAACGATATCACCTTCACTTTCAGAACCTTTTTATTCGTTTAGATTTTTTGCACCTTCTATCCTCTTTAAAAAATGTGTAATTTTGGTTTATTTGCTGGTTCTTAAAAGGTCACTGTAGATTCATGGTATGGAGATAGCGACAATTTTGCAGCTCCCTTTTGAATTTTCGGCTTCTTTCGGCGGAAGGGTCTGTTTTCAGGAAAAATGATTCACGATTTTCAGCTAAGCTTAGGCCTTCTTGTCATTTTATAGAGTTATAAATTAATAAATTATAATTTGTTTATACATTTTCATGTAGAGCCACTGTAGTTCATTATTCCTTCCCGTCATTATTTTAAAGTAATTTAGTTTTTAAATGTGTTAAACAAAAATCATGTTATCTAGTGCTGTAGAAGTACAGCAGGGGTGTCAAACTCAAAGGCTAACTTGGGCCAAACAAACAAGGTTTAACTATAGGTGGGCCGCAAAAAACAAAATATTAATAGAAACGTAGGTTTTTTTACAGTATATTCAACATAAATATACACATTTTGTTTAATAATAGCAAAAAAAGAGTATAATTAAAAAAACACTTAGCGAATTCTTCCTATCTAATTATAATTCTGCGTCGGTTATTTTATTATATATTATTGTGTGCCAATATATTGGTCGGGCCTCAAAAATATTCGTCGCCTGCCGCGAGTTTGACACCCCTGAAGTACAGCGTTGTACAAAGGTTTTCGCAATTTTTTTATCGTGTTAGAGCGAAACCGTGTTACAGGTTGCAGTGTTATACGAGGGTTCCCGCAATTTATCTTATCGTGTTAAAGGGAAACCGTGTTGTAAGATGGCGTGCTGTAGGAGGGCTACCTTTATAACTATCTACAGTTATTCGGTATTGCCAGGTAGTTTGGTGATGAATACTCATTTCCTATCATTTAATATACTCTCTGTAAAATATTTTATGTTCTAATGGGGAAAATCAATTTGTGGTGACTAGAATCATCAATGCAATAACGTTATACTTGATACAGCAGAAATTTTGAAGATTGTTTTTAATAACCCTTCCTTTCAAATAAACAGTGGTTCATTAATCTTACAGAAAATGTATCCCATGTCTTGTAGTTCATAGTTTTAAAGAAAGCTTGATGCACATGTTTACTGCGTCATTTGTCTTACGACCATATAAACTTGGAAATTGGGAAGGTTTGGTTTGGAGCGCTACGGTCAACATTTTGCTACACGAGGGCTAATTAGACCGGGACCTACAGTTTAAAGCCGATTCCGAACGTCTACAAACATCCATGCAACAGTAGGACTCGAACTCACGGGATCTGAACCGAATGCCATCGCCCTAAGCCATTCGGCCATCACCTGGTAGAAATTGGGAGGGAAACTCAATAATTACAAGATAAAATGAACTTTTTATATACCACGTTTTTAAATTTTCTGTTGAATCATATAAACTAATTGCACAAACCTTCACCTAATTATTCTTTTTTCACTTTCTTTTATTTAATTTTAATCACTTTTTAGTCGTTTCCACTATCTACGGACTTTATAAACTGCAAACTTTTATAATTTTTTTTTTAAATTTTCGCACAATATTTTTGTAAACAAACTAAAATCACATGCATTCTGTTTTCAAAATCGTCAAACGCCGTTACGCAAAAGTGCAAGCATCGAATTCGATCGAAGCGCCACCTTGCGGATTTTTTCCCGAACTAACTTTCCATACAAAACAAAATTAACTGAAAATGAATTCAATTCAGTTTCAAATGTCTAGCTAGTTGGGAAGTTAATTAAAAATCGATTGCAAGATTTGTACTGGACAAACAAGAAAGCGAGTTAATAAAAACGTGGTAAAAAAATTGAAAATAATAGTCACAGGCTTATCCTACCCGCTGAAGTGTAATTTATCACTATTGGGTGTTTTAGCTTCAGTCGTTCGACAATCGGCAAATTGTCTAAATGAAGATGATATCTGGGCTCGAGGGTCGCAGAATGCACCTCTTTTTGAAGCTGCTTCTAATGTCGGCGGGCCCCCCCCAGTGTGAATTCTTGCGCCTCTGCGATGTCCCGCCACTATTTTAAAATAAATTTTCCATCACTGTATGATTTAAATTTCTTTCCTCCTTTGCTGAAGCAGATTCATCTCATCTGTTGTGTGTAGTGGTTTTAGCACTGAAAAATGCGGAGAATTATACGTCTCCTTGAAGTTCTAAGTTGCCCTGCCACTACCACGCCGTGATGTAATTTATGAGTTAGGTTCGTTGTTGTTTTCCTGTCTTCTTCCTAACACAACATTTTCGGACGATGGCCGAATGGCTAGGGTGCTGGCTTTCAGAACCAGAGTCTGTGGGTTCGAATCCCACTGTAACGACTCCCGTACAATAGAGGATATTTTGTGCGTGGAAATTTCGGGAAGACCAACCAACGCGCGGTTTGTGCACATAATTGATTTAGACGGCTGGAGACAGACAGTCTTTTCGACATAAAGACCGGAAGTGCTACCGACAGCTCGCGGAGCAGTTCGTCAGCTACAAAAAGGAAGTGGCCGTACGGAGGCGACCAGTCGTCTGGGAACGTAACTGAACAAAGAAAGGCGGCGTTTTCCAGACCTTTCGAGAACGTTCAGTGAAGGTATATAAAGTCGCCGGACGCGAGTTACAAAGAGTCAGTGATTCAGAGATTACGTTATTCAGAGTGACGCTGGAGCCGGAGACAAGGAGATACTGTCGGGCCTAGATAAACTTGAATGAGCGCAGCGACAACTCAAGTCTGACTCTCCTCGTCGATGCCGTGAACCCACGAATTTAATCTGTATATATATATATATATATATATTGTAAATAGCCTGTATTTAGTAAAGAAATGCAATTAAAGCATTAAATACAAAAAGACTGGCAGTATTTTATTTAAGGCAAAGTCCTTATACCACTCTTGTTATGGACGTTTGTAGCCGTTCGGAATCGGCTTTAAGCAGTAGGTCCCGGTCTAATTAGCCTTCGTGTAGCAAAAATAACCGTAGAGCTCTAAACCAAACCAAACCAAACCAAAAGTTTGTACGGGGTCATTATACTTGCGAATTTTTGGACACACGGGAATTTATGCTATATTTGTGTTGAAATGTACGGAAAGTACTTACTGCAGATAAAAATAAATAATAAAAATGAAGCCATTATATTAATTATAATAAATTAACAAATAGAATTTCGTTTCGAGCATATAAGACTGAGAAAAAGCTGGTTTTTTACGGTCAAAGATGGAATTTTGTTCTCTTTTTAGGGGTAAATGTGTAAATTTGCTGGATGAAATTCTGCATTGAACATAATGTATCTGTTATGAAATAACATGTATTATTTTTACTTGGAGTTAAGGATAAATTTTGCTATCGTTTTTAGTACTCTAAATAAATGAAAGAATCGGGTCTTGTAAATAACTTTTCCAAGTACCCTTGACGGGGATTACTAGAACTGCTTTTAAAGAGGCACAGTTGAGACAAGAAAATAGGTTTGGCAACACTGTTCACTCCCTATTTCCCATTTATAGTAATCTGACTTTCGTGATCTTGCTATGTCTAGTGAAGGTTTGAGAATTAAATTCAGATTTTGCGAATTATTTTATTTTCGTTTGGTATTGGACTGCTAGGTGTCATATGTTTGAGAGAACTCTGATGAGCGTAAATAAAAAATTATATATATATTTCAGGTAGTCTCTTCTAACGAAACTACCGCGGGTTATTAAAGTAGAATTACTTATCATTGCTTTTTTTTTTCAATGCATTTTGGTACTTTTCTGTTTAACTGTTTACTGCTACTGGGTTTGGCGCGCTGCCAAAATTATAACTCGCGACGCCGGACAATTTTTTTTCTCTCTGCAGGACCGTTATTGAGGAACGTAATACTACGTTAAAAAAGAAAAAACATTTTACAATAAAGTTTGTCGCCACTGTGTAACACCAAGCTAGAACTTGAATTCAGTAATAATAAAATAAAATAAAAAACCCTACTAAAATAAATTTTAAAAAATTTTCATATATTAGGCAAAACAACTATAAGTAGTACTTTGACCATATTGGCATTTACATTATCTGACTAACAAAAAACACGCACTTCTGTTATACTACATCTTATTCACACGTAGATAAGACTTAAAAGAATTGTCATGGTAACGTGACGTAAGTACAGACGAGTAGACATGATTCCCACAGGGAATCCATATGAAATTCCCACGACTTAAAATCTTGTGAAACGTGGACAGCGTTTGATGTAGTTTGCTATTCGTACAGGAAAACAAAAGATATAACATGATTTTGAGACACCTGTATTGACACAGAAGCAGCTGAAACTATCCGGAATGCGGGCCAAGAAAAATTCACCAATGAACGTTCAATCTGGTTTCGAAACAGAGCGTTCTTATTGCAACCGATATCTCTTTACAAATATACATATATATTATTTTTACAAAGTATTGGGAAAATACTATCCGTATTTGGATATCGATTGACTCAAATATTAGTTCTCTTAATCATGTAGATTTCTTTCTGAATATTTCTTGGGTGACAAGCAGAATATTATATCAAAATCTGTTTAAAAAACCAACTTCTAGACACTATAAAAACTGAACTATCTAGCACGACTACAGTGCTTTTACTTCCTTTTTCTGTTTCTGTGAGTCGAATGATTTTACCTATGTTAGGACGTTAGGACTCGAAAAATTAATATACGTAAATTCCAATATAACGTAGAACTTAGTTTGAAAAGAAATTAAAAGACTAGTTTTTCTGCTGCTACATTGTTTTTTTAACATTGCAAGCGACTAAAAAAAGAATAAAAATTCAAATATTGTACATATTTTTATTTAAAATTTACCAATTTGGTACTTCCTTATTATAGCAGCCTTGGCGGAAAAAAATATTTTATGGCAGCCACAGTATCAAAAGAACGGACGTTAACAAAATTCGATATATTATAACTTTATTTCACAATTATTTACGAAGAGTGAAAATTATTATAATGAATAACTCGTTATCTTGTTGTCTTCAATTATTCTACTAGGAAACAATTTAAATTACTTCCCAATTACTATTTTCAAAGTAGAAGGCTTCATGGGATTTGTACATCAGTTCAAAAGAGTGGAAATCTTTATCTTTTTAAAACTTTAATACATTTTACGGCAAAAACGAATTTGAATTTCGTCCTAGAAATGGTCGATGAGTTTTTCAGAGTCTACAGGATATTAACGTCGGTGATGTATGTGACTTTCACCATAAGCATATCGCCAAGGCCGTTTTAATTAAGAAGTACCAAAATTTTATAATTATTATTCGTCAAACCCATTACATGCATGTAGACCATTATTTTACGAATTTTTAGTAAGGTAACCCTTTTATGTAAAAATCAATCGAGCTACTTTTTTATTCTAATGAACTTCAAACAATCGCTGGAATAATATTTTACTCGAGTAGTAAAACGGGTTCGAGATTCCTTATCTAAATAATGATCTGTGACTATTGCCTGTCGTAATATCCCCAGTGAACTTCTGGTTACTCATACCTCTAGCTAATGTAACAAACCCTTACTCAATCCAATCTCTACCTATCAGCGATAATATCAGCAGCTGAATCAACTACTTTTCTTTCAACCTTACTGATATCAGCAATCCGTTAGGGTGTCAGTCTGACCTGATTACGATGGCAGAGGTCGACAGAAATTAATTCACACCATCAAAATTAGATTAGTCACAGGAAATTAATGTAATACTTATCTTCCTTAATCTAAAACTGCATTAGAATCACTGTCGTAACTTTCTATTCTACAACTATTTTCATTACAAGGTGCCTGTTAACGTAGAAGCCGCCCCTTTCATAATTGAAGAGTCTCTTGTTCATACATCTCTAAGAAATATTAAAACCACCCCATGACAAAATTGTCTGATTTCTAGCGTATCAATGTCTAAAGAAGGAAGCCAAAATTTTTAAGACAGCAAAAAAAAAAAGTGAAATAAAAGACTTTAAAGTTAAAAAGTAACGATAAAAACTTTGAAAGTTTTGATAGATGTTATACGTAGTAGTAAACGATACCTCAGTTTTTCCTCTCTCTGCTTTATCTGGACACGTCGACTGTATTTGCTAACCATAGCTTCAATCATTAAGGAAAGTGACGTGGCAGAAAACTTGCTCTGTCACTCACACACACACACACACCAAAAAAAAAAAAAAAAAAAAAAAATATTGAGACAATTCCTTCACGCTATTGCAATTTTAATGTATTATCTAATTCTTATTCGGTAGGAATTTTTATATCAGTTACGAATAATTTACACATTAAGGACCTTTTGACATCCTTAAAGAATTTACAAATTAAGGATGAGGGTTCCGAAAACACATCGTTTTCTTGATATACTTTATAAATTTTAGAATTTTACAATATATCAAATTAAGCAAAATCTTTGAATACGTAGAATTGTCGAAGTTTGTATTCATAATAAACGATGAAATCAGCTCGTAGATTTGAAATTTGTTAACACATTAAAATTGCAATCGTGTGATTGAATTGTCCCAGTAATTTTTTTTTTTTTTTTTTTTTTTTTTTTTGTGCGTATGTGTATGTTATTGATCATTTTTTCCTAGCATCATGTGAAAAATATATAACTCCCTCTGCAAAAATATTCGTTAAACTTTACCTGGAAAAATATTCCGGCCATTCTAAGGCCAGAGGTATTTAAACATAATCCCGAATTCTCAAGCCCTAAATCAGTTTCGTAAGTCTGTTTAAACCCTTTCATTCCGGAGTTTTTTTGTTTTTTTTTTCACGCAAACTGTTGTTCTTTCTTTTAAAGTAACAGTAACTTACTTCTCTATTCTTGTCTATGGCATTCTGTTTGAATTTAACGTTAATTTAGGATATACCTATGAACTCAATAAGTTGTTTTTTTTTTTTTAATCGTAGGATTACGTTCCTCTATAACGGTCCTCCGGAAATCAAAATTTATGACACTAAAACAGTCGTCGCGAGTTATAAATCAAGAGTGGCAGAGTAGACATATGTAACTTATTTTTTTTACCATCGACCTATTCTGCATAGGGTTATCACTCATCATTCTCTTCGTATGTAGGAATTTTATTGTAAAAAAAGGGGGGGTAAGCAACGATAAGTATTCCTACGTTAACACACGGTAGTTTCGTTAGAAGAGACTACCTGAAGTTTTTTTCTTTTTCTTCTTCCATCTAGGCGTGACGTCCCTTATAGTTTAGTGATCCTTAGTTATAAGGAATTTTTAGCCTCAGTATTAAGTTGCTTTGTCAGAGACGTTTCTCAGAATCCTCCAAAATACACAAATTCCTCTAACCGCAATGGGTTCATTATTTAAGTTAAACGCTTCTTACAAACAACGGGGGAAAATGCTCTACTTGTTTAAAAAAGGGTAATTAATTTGCACCAAAAATAAACATTAAAAGTCATAGGCGTAGCCCCCCCCCCTCCCCAACTTAACTTGAAATAAATTAAAAAGTTAATAGAAGTTCAGTTAAAATCGGAAAATTGTAGAAATATTTTAAGAAAGTTGAAACTGAAGAAACTGTGAAACTGAAGATTCCGATTATGTCTTTAGCATAGTTCTTATCAATGATATGATCCATAACAAAAATTCAATGCTATATTATTTTTTTCTCATTTTATTTATATTATATTTTTCTTATTGTATAACTTTAGAATAACTCAAACATCAATTCAAATGTTATTCAATTTTAAAACAAATCATAATCTATACTTATATATAAAGAGAGAGCGATTTTGTACGTGGAGGGTAATCTCCAGAACCATTGCACCTATTTGAACAATTCTTTCACTGTTTGAAAGGTACATTATTCCAGATGGACATAGGCTATATATTATGTATATCTGATCAGTAGAAATAAAGTTAGGGGATTAATCCTAACAATCTCCATTGTTACCGCTATTGTCCTCTACCGCTTTTTGCGCCGAAGTCTTTAACGATCCTTAGCGTGGTGCTATCACGGTGGGCTTCTGTTCTGACGTTAGCGGTTCGAAACTAGCCGTTCTCCGGCACGCCTTTTCCTTTTAAAATATTAACTTTAATTATTAACTAACGTAACGAACAGCAAGATTCACCCTCCGTTCCCAGAATGTCACACAATTGTTCTTTGGGGGCAAAGCCGTTAGGAAAGTCACAACGAAGTGGAATTCGAGACTATATCTTTGCCGACATCACACCGTATTTTTCTAGAGAATGTGCTTCGGATATATGCTATCCCACCCCGTAAGGAAAAGGTTGTAATATTTTAAAGATTCAAGTAGAGGAAGTATTGATAAATACAAAAAGGATTTTTGAAACTGGCAACGTTAAAGGGTTTATTGAAGAAAACTACATTTGGAACTACGCTTTTTATTCTACATTTAAGGTAAAAAAAGATTTACAATTTATTGGCTGTCAACTGGAAATTTATTGGTATAATATTTTGGTCAACCCGGACAAAGGCGGGACGGGCCGCTAGTATTTCATATTTTAAGGACCGTCCGGCAGTCAATGCGCTGAGGAGGGCCCTAATTGAATTAACTTCGTGCCCCCCTCCGCCCCCCCCCAAAAAAAAAAAAAAATTAGAAGCACGCTACGCCTATGTTAAAAGTTGTTGAAACGGATTTTTAATTTTTTTCGGAAATCATAGCAAAAACCACGTGAAATACGGTATTCTAAATGGTTCTTTCTTTCTTTTCTTCTTTCCTCCAACGGTTCTTTGAAATAACTACAAATAATTCAACGGTAGAAATAAGGGTTCATTTCTAGAGTTGTACCGCCGCCAGAAGCCATAAAATTGTATTGAAAAATACAATAACAAAGTTCCAAAATATTTACATTGTTTCTGTTGCTTTTGCTTAACCTCAAAGTTGGCGGCGATAGGTGGATTAAAGACTATCAACAAACCTAACAACCTTTTGTGCGCCCCTTCCCCTCTCCCAAACCATTCTACAAGGTCAAAATAAAAAACATCTCCATTTAAAAAAGGCAGTTATCGGACTTCCTTTAAGATTAAGAGTCCCCCCCCCCTTCCCTCCCCTTCCTGCGTCTTTCGCTGGTTATGGCCCTGCACTCTAGAGCAGCGCCACTGGCATGCCGTAGGTGAAAACAATAATTCATAGACTAATAAAAAATAATCTTCCTTTCAGCTAGGAAATGAATCTTTATTAGAGGGCTTTTAATATAAATGGGCTACCCATGATTCGTTTGCCGTTACCCCCTCTTTATAGGTCACGCAGAATACTATCTAACGTCAATATTGCCCCGGAAAGGTGTTTTATATATGTATTATTATTATTATTATTATTATTATTATATTTATAAATTGTAGTTCAGTGGCGTAGCAAAGGGGGGGAAAGGGGGTCTATCATGCCCCGGGCGCCACTCGCAGAGGGGCGCCAATGTAAGATCCATATATTATATTACTATATTTTTTCGAGGTGGATGCCAATATAAGGTCTATATATTATATTACTATATGTTTTTCAGGGGAGGGCCCCAATATAAGGTCTATATATTATATTACTATATGTTTTTCGGGGAGGGCGGCAATATAAGTTATATATATTATATTACTATATTATTTTGTGGGGGGCGCCAATATTAGGTCTATATATTATATTACTATATGTTTTTAGGGGAGGGCACTAACATAAGGTCTATATATTATGTTACTATATGTTTATCGAGGGCGCCAATATAGGGTCTATATATTATATTACTATATGTTTTTCAGGGGGGGCGCCACAAAGGTATCGTGCCTCGGGCGCCAGTTATGCTCGCTACGCCACTGTTGTAGTTACGAAATTTTATGAAACTGACTAAAGCTTATGCTTCATTATGCTGACTTCCAATAACACTAATTGTAAGTGAAAATATGTTGAATCCTTAAGGTTTCTCATTTCATAGTGCGGGGCGCAAAAAAAATTAAAAAAAAAAAAAAAAAAATTAGGTAGTCTCTTCTAACGAAATTACCGCGGGTTATTAACGTAGGATTACTAATCGTTGCTTACCAGGGTTGCCAAATAAAAACACCGAAAATAAGGGACAGGTTGAATAAAAACATCGAAAATAAGGGACGGGTTTTGATAACTATACTACTGGGGAGTATGGAATACCCCCAGGGAAAGGGGATCCAGGAGTACTCCGTCGGAAATTTTTCAAATTTTAACCTTTCAAATAGCCATTTTCAATGCATTTTTCGAAGTTACATAGAGTTTAGGTTAAGTAAACAATAATGTAATTACATAAAAAATTTGCAAATCAAAAATAATTTAAAGTTGGTTTAGGCATATAGTACAAAACTGATTTTTATTTTATTAGTTTACTACATCTAAGTAAGTGGCCTTATAAAGTGTTAGGGACATGTATGTAAAATTTGTAATTTCATTATTGTACAATGTACATAATATAATGTGCGCAAGAAATCTTTGGGGTGACTTTTGAGTCATAAAAAAGTTTTCGAGTGAGCGTGTTCCCACAGTCCATTGAATTGTATGATATACTGTGCTTTACTGTGTTAAATGCATCAGGATGTGAACAGGCCCTTGTATGCGCCCAACTCGTATACAATAAATTTCTCATTTCGGTGAAAAACGGGACTTTTGCCGTCCCGTATCAAAGTTCCCCGGGACGCGGGACAAAATTTACAAATAAGGGACTTTCCCTTGAAATCCGGGACGATTGGCAACCCTGTTGCTTACCTTTTTATTTTTTTAAACGCACTTTGGCACTTTTCTGTATAACTCTTTACTGCTACTGGGTTTGGCGAGCTGCTAAAATCATAACTCGCGATGCAGGATAATTTTTTTTCCCTCCGAAGAACCGTTTTTGAGGAACGTAATCCTACGTTCAAATGTAAGAATCCTAGACACAAGTTTTTAAAAACTATACATTAAACCAGTGGTTCCGAACCGGTGGTCTACGGAATACAGGTGGTCCGCGAGAGCCTCGGGAGTGGTCCGGCACCACATATAAAAAAGTTGCCAAACAAATGGGGATTTTGAAAGCAATGTTCATTGAACTACACTGGTGAAATAAATTAAGAGATTTGCATATTTTATCGAATTTCAAGAAAAGAACTGAACTGAATGTAAAACCACTGCTTCAAGACAAAAATGCATATCTTGTACGTCAAATACGTAAGCGTACACGTGTGTGTAGACGGAGCCAGTAGAGAAACAGGCTTTATAAGCGCGCGTAAGTTAAGACGCATTCCGTTCGCTAGCACACCTCGGCGAATTTCGCGGTGTTATTTTGCAGCAATCGGTTAATTTCAAATTGTAACAGTAAAAATGAGTAACCACCAACGTTTAGATGATGGAATATTGTGGGGAGGCTAGAAGCAGGCTAATCTCAAGTCCAAATTTGTAGAGAGTTCAATTTAATGCCCAGCGTCGTGTGTAACTTATGAAAACAGTTCCAGGATACCGGATCCATCGAGAGAAAGCCTGGGCAAGGTCATCCAACAGCCACGACGGCCAGAGAAGATCGCCATTTGTCGATTATAGCGAGGCTTAACAGGAGTGCTACAGCTTCTCAGCTCTCTCGTGACTTGTATGCAGCCACAGGAACCCGTGTATCAAGGGTGACTGTTTCCAAAAGACTTCATGAGAGAGGGTTGTTTGCAAGAAGACCTGCTGTTTGCGTCCCGCTCACTTCTACGAACATGAGAATCAGTTTATCATGGTGCAGAGAGCATAGAGTTTGGAGTATGGATCAATAGGCGACCGTTCTCTTCACTGATGAGTCCCGGTTCAGCCTAAACACCGATTCTCGCCGTCCGTTCATATGGAGAGAACCAGGGACTCGCTACTTACCCTCCAATGTCCGCGAAATCGACCATTATGGCGGAGGAGGTTAATGGTCTCGGCATTAATGGTCATTAATGGACATGGCATTAATGGTCTCGGCAGGCATCATGTTGGATGGCCGCACACCTCTCCAAGTCTTTCAAAGAGGCACTGTGACTGGTGTGAGGTATAGGGATGAGGTCTTGGAGCCCTATGTTTGCCTTTTCAGGGGTGGTGCAGTTGGCCCTGAATTCATTTTAATGGACGATAACGCGAGGCCACATAGAGCTCTTCTGGTCGACGAATTTCTAGAGAGTGAGGATATTCGCCGGATGGATTGGCCAGCCAGATCTCCAGACCTTAACCCTATAGAGCATGTCTGGGGCGCTCTGGGGAGGGCAATTGTAACTCGCAACCCCCCTCCGAGAACCACCAGGGAATGAAAACAACGTTGCTGAACGAGTCGGACCAATTGCCACAGGACATGATAAACTGCCCTATTTCAAGTATGAAATCACGCTGCGAGATTTGTATATCTGTAAGAGGGGACCATACCCCCTATTAACCCATCTATTAACCAATTTTTTTGTTTATTCTGCATCCGCTGTTTCATACCTTCCGACTCCAACGAGTGTTACGCACGATCATGCGTGTGTATTACAATTATTGAATGGTTATTTGTTTTTTATTGTATCATTGTATGTACATATCAAATTTCATTAAAATCGGTACAGTAGTTCTAGAGATAATCGACCAAGTCTGCAAATTCTCTTGATTTCTTACACCAGTGTAGATGGGCGGAATACATCCGATGACTATCAGGTGTTGAATTAAAATTTCTTAAAAGTTTAACATTATTTTATTTTTAGAATATATACGTTAGAATGTGAGTACGTTAATCCTGTATATCTTTTGCCTGAGCGATATTCTATATCCCCCCATAACCCCGGAATGCCCCCCCCCTCAAGTCAGTGGGGTGGGGGTGGTCCGCGTATGGTTCAATTTCTGGCTTAGTGGTCCGACGACTTCTACGGGTTAACCACTGCATTAAACTGTACACAACCCTATAATTTCCCTCGTTTTTATAATCATCAAAATATAATCTAAAGTTTTATTTTGATTTGAAATTTATGTTCTAAATTTTAGATTACCTGTGTTTAATATTTAAAGACATGGCTATTATTTTGCGGTTAATGAAGTTTCCTGGGAATAACGGCATTTGAAATGAACTCATCTTTCGTTATGGCGGTCAAACTAATGAATACATTATAAACTATAATTTAAAATATCTATCCCTAGGAAACACTTGATATAATTTAACAAAACTTGTTTTATTTGTTTCTTACTTAACCAGGGGTACCGCACTGCTTGATATATGCAGGCCCCGATTTAGAAAATTCTTGACTATAGGCACAACTCGGGATGGGGGCCCCCTAACACTGATGTAGGCGTAAAATTTCTAAAATTGACGCCCCCCCCCCAAAAAAAATAATCATGAATCATTGTGAAAGTACCATTTTACCAACAATTGGCTGTTTGAAGCGTAGAAGGCTAGAACATTATCAAACAACAAAAAAGCAATACAGCATATTAACTTCATCATTAAAACACCAATGCAATGCAACCAGAAAAACTTATTAATCCCTTATATACACTATAACATACATATGATGAACTATACATATCACTATACATATGATAAACCAATCAATCAAATTTAAAAGGATATATAAAAAATTGTTATTAAAAAGGGTAAAATTAAAAAAAAATTGAACTGGGATTTTTTTCTTTTAAAATAAAAATTTTGGGGGACCCCTAGGCCCGGGCCTACCGGGTCTAATGGAAAATCAGGGCCTGGATATATGATGCTATGGTAAGTCGTTTTTGCTGTATTGATTTGTTGACGAACAAAATCAGTTTTTGTATTATACATGTGAATTAGACAAGCCAAAATCATCAAAATTAGTCCACTTTATTTTATTCTAAACGGCATTTACTTATCAGAAATGCATTGGTTCAGTTGTCCATGATGAAAATACGGCTATGTTTTTGTGTGATGGTATATAATGGACATTGAAAATGAAGTAAATAATGTTTTGTTGCTCGGTGAACAATTTACAGCGGTTTATGGCATCAAAATGAATGCTTGCAATTTATATAATACAAATAAAAATGTTTCATCGTATAGTTAGACCTAATAATGATTAGCAGAAGAAATAAACGTGTATTTAACAACGTGCTACGAGGGGCTATTACATTATCTTTTTTCTTCGATGTCACCAAATTGTGCTGACAGTTTTTCGTAGACATAGCAATTGAAAAGAAAATAGAGAACATTTACTGTAAAAATAAAATTACTGGATAAGAAACCTTATTTACTACGGAACTGGGAGTGATGTTATTCTGTAAGAGACATTCACTGAATTTAATTATGTCAAATTCAGTAAAGACAGATACTTAAAGGGTTAGAATATAAATAATTACAAGGAGAATTTTTCCACAAACCTATATATTTATAATAAAAATTACATTTTGAAATTATTCTGTATAATTCCTGTAAAAACCTCGGGGTAATTGCAAAATCTCTGGTTATCATAAATTCATTGAGTAAGCTAAATTATTAGAATGAACGTTATTGAAAGCTTTACATTACAAGATGAATAACCAACATAGTCTGGTAGTCAAATAGAGATTTTTCTTCGAACCCTGCTTTTAACTATTAAGTTATTTTATTGTTGGTATTTCATGTTAAAAGTATGTAGGTTCATAAAATTGCAGGTACCCATGCAGTACCTTTGGGCAGCACTCAGAATTCAAGATGGCGGCCATCCCTATATTGAATATTAAGGTTCCGTGAAAATTTGTACTTATTTTGCCATAAACACGTGTTCCTTGTATATTTGTAGCTAATTTTAGTTGAAATTTCCCAATAAGATCTAAAAGTAGTTGTTTTTACAGTCGAACCCGCTTAATGGAATATCGGTTAAAAGAATATCCCGTTTAATGTAATAAATGTCCAATGTACCAAACCGTAGTAATTTGTTTTTGTGTTAAATTTCCCGGTTAATGGAATATCTTGTTTTGAAGCTATCCCGCTTAAAGGAATAATTTTTAGCCATGACGACATCGATCTTTTTTCTATTTCCACACTTTTCAGAATTTTATTATCGATAACTGTCAAGCCCATAAAGTCGACGTAAGTCTGGAAAATGCAGTACTTCATTTTTTTTTTTTGCCTCCGAATACTGCAGCTATTTTACCGCCAATGGACCAGGGAATTATATCACTTTTTAAGAGGAATTATAGAAAAGAAGTCGTTAAAAAGATCATAGCCTGCATAGATGATACTAGTGGATTTTCTATCAATAGATCAACTAGTAAAATTATTAGAAACATTTCAATTCTTACAACTGTTCATATGATGAATCATGGAATAATATTTCCTCTGAAGCAATAAAAAATTGTTTCGTAAATTGTAAATTTTCAAGAGACGTAACAAATGATGAATTAAATGATGAAACAATAACAAACGCAAATGATTTACCACCAGAAGGAATGACAGAAGAAAATGTTTCCAATTTTGTAAACTTCGACAATGACTTGGAAGAATGTGGTGAAACTTTAGACCCTCAACTTGATCAAAGCGAAGTCGATGAAGATGAATTTGACGAAAAATGTAAGAATGTACCTTTAAAAAAGTTCCTTCACATGTTGAAGTTAATAACGCTTGTGATATTATAAAACATTTCCTGGAAACGAAGCCAAATTCAGACGTTAATTTATTCAATGCAGACTCTCATTTATAAACTAGAAAATCAAATAGCAGATTTACTGCAATCACAGAACAGCAAACAGTCTAAAATATTCGACTTCTTTAGCAACAAATAAGTAACATTGTAATTATTTTCCAAAAATTAAGGGAAATATGTATATTCTACAATAAAATAGTAGATCATTTTTCATCAAATTTCTAAATTTTAATGTGTTTAAAGTGTTTCCTACTTTTAATTAATAGATTGTTTGTTAATTATAATAGTTTAAAAATGCCTATGGTTTAGGTAATTTTTAATGCTTTCTTGGTTTAATTGTACTTTGAAACATTGTGGGCATGTCATTGTGATCCCGGATAATGGAATATCCCGCTTATTAGAATAATTTTTCGTGGCAAATTGGCTATTCCATTAAGCGGGCTCGTATGTACCGGGTGCGTCATAAATTCGTGCAAAGTTAAAAAATTCATAATAAAAGAAGTAATGCTCGTCAAATTTTTCTATTTGCGCCAATAAGATCAGAGGGACATTGGATTTTTTTCCATGTAAAAAAAAAAAAGTTTCCAAAAGTAACCGAAAGAGGACGCTCACACGTCATACTGAGACGTTTTACGCAAATCAGGCAAACTCAAACAGAAAATCAAACAGATCACATTAACACGAGACTGCATTTAATTTAATGTAACAGATGTTCAACATTACTACCAGCACAAGGTAATAGGCAAGTGAGGCGCGTCACTAAGCCCATTACAGCGGAGTCGACTGTTTGTCGAATGACATTTTTCAGTTCCACCAAAGTGGTTGGGGAGCCCCGGTAGACGTGAGACTTTAAGTATCCCCCAAACAAAAAATTTGCCCGGATCAAATTTGGTGATCGTGAGGGCCACTGAACCTTACAACCGTGACTTATAGAACTCGGTCTTCAGAGAAAAATTTCAACAGGAACGTCTTGATATCACGTGAAATGTGGAGTGGGGCACCATCCTGCATGAAGGTGACAACAGGTAACGCATGTCTTTCTTGCAATGCAGCCTTAACGTAGTCACGCAAAAGCGCCCTCTTTCGGTTACTTTTGGAAACATTTTTTTTTACATGGAAAAAAAATCCAATGTCCCTCTGATCCTATTCGCGGAAACAGAAAATTTTTCCGACCATTATTTCTTTTATTACAAATTTTTTAACTTTGCACGAATTTATGACGAACCCGGTATATGTAAATAATTAAAACAGTGAAGGAGGCCATCTTGAATGTACAGTTTAACTAAATTTATATGAAATTCGCTAAAAAAAAGAGAAAATAATATTTGTTAGTTTTTATTTTATATCGTAGCAGACATTATTTAATTATTTTTAAAACATACATTTACACAAGTAGTAGATTAACAAAATGTAAAATTAGTAGGTTAACATAAAAGGTACATTCACAAGTACAATAGTTTAGTTAGATTTTCAAAGTATCTCATTAAATGCAGACAAATGTCTGTTAATTGAAATCTAAATCAATTCTGCCTGCTCATCGTCCTCATTTTCTTCTTGTTCTTGGCTATTTAAACAGCCGTCACAACGTGTCACATATTTTTGCATTACCAGCTTCAACGGTCTTTTTTGTAGCAACCATTGTTGTTACTTTTTGAGGTATCCGGTCATAAAAACATTTGGACCATCCATACTCAAAATCTTTCATTTCTATTGTACCAATTTCAACTGCATAATCAACATTTATGTTGCCTGGACATAATCTGCTTGTAGCAATATTCAAAAGTTGTAAAGGATGGGAGTCAGGTTTCAGTGGATCTATGAAATTTCGTAGTTGATGACGAAGTCCTTATCGGTTTTTGTTATCTGTTCCAATTCGTGTTTTCATCTCTTCTTTGTGTTTGTGCTTATCCTTCTGCTGTCATTCCTCTTGACTGATGTTTACAAGATCTTCCTCCAGCTGAGTGCAAATATGTAAGCTTAATGCCCATGTTTTAAGAGTTTCTGCCTTCAAAGTTATCCCGATAATAACACTAAGACCGTGGCCAAAGCGCATGAATGTGGTTTCAATCCACATATCACTCCAAATGCCATTCCAGAAGCCAGGCATGGGGCGCATAACGTGATCTCCATTCAGAAAGTTCTTCATCACACTGACAGACATTCTCTCCATAGCTCTTAAATAAAACAGACCATACCGTGCATAGTTTTGATGACCTGCTGCAAAAAAGTAGGGTAACATTTTACGAACTTCAATATGTAGCGGCCAATTTCCTTCTCGATCGGCTCTCACATATAACATCATGAGGAAGACAGACTTTAATAGACAATCAACCTATAGCTCGCTTGTTTTACTCTTTGTAGCTACAGTTTCTAGAAGTGACATAAGATCGTTGCTGTTGTTTGGCTGGTGAACATCAAATACACTCCGCAAGACTTCTTCTTCAACCATCCTTAAATCTTTCATATTTGAGGAAACTTTTTCCCTTTCATCATCTTTGGGACTCCCGCAAACACACCAGACATCAATTTTGATAAGCCAATCTCAGCCATCAAAGAACCAACACTACCAATGAAGCTCATCAACAAGTGCATACCTCCAAGACGTAAGACTATGTTGGAAAACTTTTTTGGGAATGTCCAAGTGATATGTAATGCAATTCTATACAACTGTTGGTCGTATGTAAATATAGTAAAAACCTGACCTTCTAGCTTAGTAAGCCGTTGAACTTCTACTAATGATGTCATCATTGTGTCTCGATGAGAAGGAATCATGTCGATCAGGAGTTGATATTTGGCAGAGGTTGCTGGTTTCATCTCAATTTTTTTTTCTACATGTTAGTGTATTATATCCATTATACTCTGGGCATTGCTCTGTGAGGAAAATGTCCTTGAGAAATTTGAAGTCTTCTGTTCTGGCCTCATGAAGGAAAACTACTCTGTCGCATGAAACTTTCAGAGGCAGAGGTGTTTTTAAAGTCGCTTCTACAGGCATGGTTGGTTTGTTTTGTCCATTGTATGGAACAATGTGTAGATTGTATGGGATAGCTTTAGACATTTCAGTTTTTTTATTGGAATTTTGTTGTGGCTATTTAAACGGAGATCATCATTTTGAGAATCACTTTTTTCTGTGTGTGCCATAAGCATCGCAAGGGAATGAGTTAACAATTTACCATTTTGTGAAGCTCTGTCTGCATTAAAGTTATCAACCACAATTTTTTAGCATCAGTAGTAATTCCTGAAATATTTATATCTTTTGCGGCAGCGTGGGCTGCAGATCTTATAAATCTAAGGATTTCATCATACGAGCAAATTACTTGAAAGCTATGTAGAAACTGAGCAAGTCGTTTTGAAAATCTTACTTTGACACCTAGAGAAATCTGTAAACTCGTGGCTGTGTTCAATAGGATTCCTGTAACCAAGTTTCTTATAAGTATAGCAGGAAGAGTGTTATTAAGTCTTGGGTTTAAGGAAGTTAATAGTTTCATCAGAGTCTGGCTGGTTTCTTCACAAACATCCTCTGTTGTGAGGTCTGTATTATAGTGACCCTTAGCAATACCTATATCCTTGATTTCTTTCTTTATACGCTTGGAAAGTACACCAATACATTCCAAAACATCATAAAGGTCTTCGTTTGGTGTAAGTCTAAGAACATCACTAACCTTTTGGCGAAAAATAACTATGCTTGTGTAACCAGGTGAGATCAATACAATTATCTCTGACTGAAACTTATCAGTTAATGCCTTTATAAGGTTCCGCTGGCTTAAACTGATTCCACCACTTTCTTCGTACAACTTAAATATTTCTACTGAATTCCATATTCTTCTTTCATATGACTTCAACAACTGCTCTGAATGGTTTGTCATCATCCTTGGGCTTTGAGGGTTCACCGGTAGATTGTCCAGCTACAGCTACTGATAGTACTCCCATGAATCTGTTTCGACAGTCAACATGGTATCTTCCTTCGGCAGCATTTAAGTCACTAACCGCTCCCTCAACCCTTATTCTAACATGTGACGACCACTTATCGTTTCGCTTAGTACATGTATCCAATATTAACTGTTTTATAGATTTTCCTTCTTCGACTCGTTTTCACGGATCATGTCCTCAGGTCTCCACCGGTCTGGATGATTTTTTTCTTTTAGTACAACACAGTCGGTTCACAATAGATGCAATGCTGTCTAAAATTAAAGAATGGTACACTTGATCTTCGAAGCTTTACAGGTTGTTCTTCAGAGTACTCTTCACTGCCTCGCTTTCGTTTATGGAATTTTGCCACTTTATTTTTATCAGTATACACAGAAACACAAGATTTATGACAGGTTAATTTAACGTTCTTATTTCCCACCAATCTTTGAAGTTCTTCCCTTTTTCCATCATCATAAATCTTACTACATGAAATAATAGTTTGAATTCGCTGCTCTCCTGCTTCGATAAGTTTTCCAGTTTTTGAACTACAATGATACTTTCAAAGAAAAAAACAGTCTGATTTCTCCATATTTCCTATTTTTTCGTATTACAGTACTTCAATATTAAAAACTACACCTTCAACAGAAAAAAAAATAATTCTGGCTGATAGATCATGAAATATTAAAAGATTACAAATTCCAATATGGCGGAAGACGCCATCTTAAATAAAGCGAGTTGCCCAAAGGTACCAAAGAGGTACCTGGTATCTCTAGATGCCTTATAGGGGCTCGGTAGCCCAGTTGGCAAGAGCAGCGGGCCAGTGATCTGAACGTCCCTGGATCGATGCTCGTCGCTGCAAATCTACCGCCGTGTTCACTAATGGTGGCGGGGGCACGTAAAATAGGGCGTGGCTACAATGTCCTCCAAGTTCTCAAATTTACCTCTGGGGGTGCGGGGTCAAGTGTTCCGGTCTCGTCACTTGACTCGATTCAAAAATACGGGACCGGTTATTTAGCCAAGTCGGACTCCGACCCTTGTGGTGCTATTAAAAACCGGAGCCGCACCTTCATCGCTCATAGCCTTCGGGACTTGATCTGATGTTGCATGTTGGTCAAGGGGCATAAGCAACAACAAGATTCCTTATACCTAGAACAAACAATTTCAACAATAAAAAAAAACTTAATAGAACAAAACAAGGTTCAGCTCACAGCTGCCGAACTAGCAGGGAAATCACTTTTCCGCCAAGTTGTTAGTCTTACTACAGTCAGGGGCGTGCTTAGGGTTTTAGCGGCCATGTGCGATGCTTAGGATTTTAGCGGCCATGGGCAAAACGTATTTATTGGCAATCGAATTTCTCTACATACTGAGTAGTGAAACTTGTAAGATAACCCCGATCCCGTCCCCCCGAAAAAAACTGCATCCACTACTGATTTTACTAATTATTACTTTTAATGCATTACGTTTCGATACTAAAAACCTACATTCTAGCTACGTAAAAGAATATTATACATGAAATTACAATTGGTCCACTAAAATATAAAATTAAATCAATTTGTATGAATAATGAAACTATGAAAAAATTATTTATACGATTGTAAATTGTATATTACGAATGTAAATTGTACATTGTATTGTAATTGTATTGTACATTGTATTGTAATTGTACATTGCATTGCAATGTACATTGTACATTGTAAATGTAAATTGTATAATACGAATGTAAATTGTTAAAAACAAATACTGACATGTATGAATTTATTGGTTATAAAGCAATTTTTCTTGCTTCCTGAGCAGCAAAATTGTCTATTATAAGTGAAAAGTCCAAAGATGATGAGAGATCATTTTCATTAGAAAAAAGTGCCAAGGAGGGCAGGCGTACAATCCATATTCAAAGCATACTAATTGTACCTGCTTTGTAATATTTTCGATTCTTCGAGAAGTGGGAAATAAAATTGATTGATAATCAAGGTTTTACTATAACTGAATTAAAGATAAATCATGTTTTTCTCAACGAGAAATTTTTCGAACCAAAAGGGTAGTTTGTCAATTAAGATTCTTTCTACGATTCTTTTAAAAAAATCGAAACATATATTTTTTTTTATAAGTTGAATTATAGAAACCGAGAAAAATGAGGGATTTCTTAAAAAACCCTTAACATTTAGAAAAGTGTTGCGATGAGGAATAAAAATGGCGGCCCTAAATTTTAGCGTTGCCCTTTTCGCCCCCCCCCCCCCCTAAGCACGGTCCTGACCATTCACATAACAATCAAATTTATTTAAATTTTCGAGAATTCAAGTGTGTAAACGTATTTTGGATTCTATAAATTTACGTTAACGCGTTTTAATATTGCAAGTTGTTTTTTAACCTTGCAGACAATTATTCAGCTTTTGTTCACTTACAATTGTCGACATTTCTGGCGGAGAAAAATTTGCCGTTAAACTTTTCCTTTCGTTCTATTCCAGCATGTCAAATTCCTGGTTTATTGTCTTGCCGTTTTATCCCCCCAGTGTATTTTCTTGCAGTACGACTAATTTCAATCAGTTTTCGTTTTCTCAGGTATAGTTTCAATTTCTGTATACCCGTCACCCGTTAGGTCACGCACTGCTTTTTAGGTTATGAAGAATTCAAGCTTATATCAGAAAATGCCAATAGTATGGATTATTTTGAGATGGAATAAATAAATACTTGTGGCCCTGTTGCTCGAAACTGAGCATATTTTATTTCATTTTTGGAAACTTTTAACTTTTCATTTTCGAAGACTTTTTAACGTTACTGCTTACAGAACTTTAACATTTCAGCCTTTGCATCTAATCTATCAATTTTAACTGATTCCCACTGGCGCTCAAAATGAATAACAAAGCAGGCTTCTTAGTGATGAGAATTTTTTCAACCTCGAACGCAGACGCCTCGCCTCCTCGATAGGTGCCGTTTCTTCTGGGTTGATGAACATCGGGAAAAAGATTTTGTTTAGTCTGAATGGAGCAGCTTGACGGCAAATCGTGTTTGCAGATGACACCATGTAGACTTCTCGTCGGCGTGGGCAATGATTTTTTCAGCTTGACTTCGTTGAAAGAAGATTATTGCTATTAAGGAGTATAGTAGAAACCTATCGTAATTCACGATTATTATTATTATTATTATTTATTTATTTTTTATTTAATTTAATTTAATTTTATTTTTTTGAAAGGGATAAACTCATATCGAGCAACTAATGTAAACTTCAGTGGATAGATAAAAAAAAAGTTACAAATTCATTTAAAGACCTTCATTTTGATACTCCAACAATATTGTTACGTTCAGTTGTTCTTTTATAATAGATCTCAATATAAAAAACCTTATAGAAATAATAAATACCTTATAGATAACATAGCATTTTTTAAATTTAAAAATTCAGTGTGCGAGTGATCAAAGTAAATACCTTAACAAAGCGAGCGTACTTTTCCCACAGACTATACACGGGCAATAGCGGATCGAGCACTTGGCCCTAAGGAGGTATCTCTTTTTGAAGCTACTAACTTTCGGAGTCCCAGGCAAGTGCTTCTTGCGTCTGTGCGATGATTCGCCCCTGTACATGGAAACTATATCTCTCCGCCACGCCCAAACTGTTGTCGCAATCTCATTTTTTCTCTTCAACTGCATCTCTTCAGGGTAACCTTTATTTTGATACCTCAACCGAATTTTTGCGTTCAGCCGTTCTCTGAAAATAGGTCTCAATATAAAAAAAAAAGCCCGCATAGAAATAATATATAGATCATCATTCAGTAGCACAGCGAGAGCGTAGATTTGAGGTTTATCATCCCCCCTCCCAGAGTCCGCAAATTGATTATATATATATATATATATATATATATATATATATATATATATATATATATATATATATATATATATATATATATATACAGTTGGCTCTCTGTTTAACGACTTTCAAGGGACCGTGAAAAATCGTCCTTTAGTAGAGATCGTCCTTAAACAGAATTTGTGAAAAAGTAACATTTCCCATAACGTCAGAGGGGCCGGGACTGGGAAATATCGTCTTTAAATAGAGATCGCCGTTAAGTAGAGCGTCGTTAAACAGAGAGCCAACTGTATATATATATATATATATATATATATATATATATATATATATATATATATATATATATATAGAGAGAGAGAGAGAGAGAGAGAGAGATAAAGCATTAGTTTCGTTATTTGTGGTAGTTTTTGTACGAACGAAGTTCATAACCTTGCCCAGACGCAAATCCGGGCTGCACCACTGTTTCGATTAATTTGTTTCATCTGTAGTTCAAGAATCGGAATTAAGTATTCCCCGTTATTTCGAGCTGTAACTTTCTTGTTTTCTAGATAGACTGCTTAGTGGTAGTAAATAACGTTCGTGGCTGATTTGTCATATTTTGAAGTAATCGGAAAAGTTTCTTTTATATTTCCTCTGCATAAAGCCCCATTTCTCGGTTAAAACTTTTTCTTTGAAAATAAAAGAATTTTGCCACCAACAAAAGATTATTCTTACAGACGGCAACAATGAAATTTCAAACGAATTCATCTTACGATATGGCGACCTTATATAAAAAAAATACGCTTTAAAATATAAACATCCGTGGTGCGATTTAACATTACTGGTCCTATTTTAACAAAGTTTATTTTATTCTAATTTCGGGGTGACCATATTGACGTAAATATGGTCCCCTTGATACACAGTTTTAGCTGAACTGAAAACAGACAACAACAAACAACAACGGAAAAAAACAACAACGTAAGACAGTCTTTTTGATGTTAGATAATTCTAATTTCTGTTTCCTAAGTACTTTTCTTATATACACTCTTAGACACGGAGAAAAAAAACCAGCACCAAGGAGGGGTAATGCAAATTGGACACAAAGTGATATGCATACAGGTTTCGACAGAAAATGCAACATTTTAAAGTTTGGCGGCCAATGAACGAGCATGTGACTTTGCAGCGCATCTTAACTGTGCAACTGGAAGGATATTAAAGAGGAGAAATTCCGATTCCAGGTCATAAATTCTTTGCGAATTTCATTACGTGTACTCAGGTAGACAGTAACTACGCCTCGCATACAGGTGTGCGAACAATATGCGCAGATGTCAGCATTTGAGAGAGGACGTGTAGTTGGGCTCAAAGAAACAGGTTGGTCTAATCGGCGAATCGCTCGACATTTGAATAGGAGCGATGCCACTATTAGACGATGTTGACAGGAATGGGTGAACCATGGCCGAACACAGCGTCAAGAAGGAAGCAGTTGGCCTAGAAAATTACAGAACGTGAGGACCGAGCAATCGTCAGAGCGACACTCACAGCACCTGATTCATCATTATCATCGATCGTACGTGCAACTTGTGCTTCAGTGTCCGCAAGGACCATTCATAGGCGGCTCAGAGAAAGGGGGCTGAGCTCACGGCGCCCCTTGCGCCGACTGCCATTGACCTCTGTACACTGACAAGCCCGTTTGTAGTGGTGTCGGGCACATTTGACCTGGAATGTCACTGACTGGAGTAGAATTGTCTTCAGTAATGAGTCCCGCTTCGAATTCAGCCCCGATGACCAGCGAACACGTGTCTAGAGACACCCCGAAACAGCGGTGGCAACCAACTTGACCGTCATACGGGCCGACAACCAGGAGTGATGGTCTGGGGCACCATTTCATTACAGGACCCGTATGGTTGTCCGCGGCACCCTTACAGCACAGCGGTACGTCGACGATATTCTACGCCCCGTTGTGTTGCCCTTCATATCACGCCATCCTGGGCTTACATTTCAGCAAGACAATGCCCGCCCGCACACGGCGAGTTTCTACTGCTCGTCTTCGTGCTTGCCCAACGCTACCTTGGCCAGCAAGGTCGCCGGATCTCTCCGACATTGAGCACGTTTGGAGCATTATGGGCAGGGCCCTCCAACCAGCTCGGGATTTTGACGATCTAACGCGCCGATTGGACAGAATTTGGCACGATATTCCGCAGGAGGACAGTCGTCACCTCTATCAATCAATGCCTAGCCGAATAACTGCTAGCATAAGGGCCAGAGGTGGACCAACGCGTTATTGACTTTTTCACTTTGTGGAGCTCTTTCTCTTGAATAAATTATCCAATTTTTCTCAAATTGTAATCCTTTGTTTTTCTGTAAATGTACATCACATCTACCGATTTTCGTCCCATTTGGATAACTCGTTGGTGCGTCGTTTTTTTTTTTTTTTTTTTTTTTTTTTTTTTTTTTTTTTTTTTTTTTTTGGGGGGGGGGGGGTGTCTAAGTGTATATATCGACATGTGTGTGTGTATAAAGAGAGTTGGAGGGAGGGATGTGAGGTGTTAACATTGAATAATAACTGCTATAAGTAATCTGCCTAGTTTCAAAATAGTTTTTAAAACTGTTAGAAATTAAATTTAAATTATATACTTCTTTGTGTTATAATCACCATAGTTCGGGGATTTAGGCTCACCACCTCTGAAGCACGAAAATCTGCAGAAGAAAAATAAATTCCGAGGTAAATTTTCATCCCCCTCCCCACACACACATACACTATACACTTCCAGAGTTGAATATTTGTTCTATAAAAGCTGGACCTTTCTGCCCATAGAATGTTATTCTGGTTGCGCTTCTGAAAACTTCCATAACAGGACGCAAACGCAACATGTTGTTATGAGAGAAGATAAATGATAAAGTTAAAATTGCATTCCAACAGCAGAAAGAAAACTCAGCATAATGACTCAATAAAATTAAATTTATCTCATTATCAATAGTGCCGATATTTCAGTTCCAAGGTAATTGTTCTTGACATGATTCTAAGATAAACACACCTTGACTCTGGGGAATCTTTTAAAATAGGACGAAAAAAACCTCCCAAAATACTGAAGTTTCAATTCGCCTGTGTGGCTTAAAGAATAGACAAACAAGAAGCCCACCAGTTGACCCGGGACAAAGACGAGGCTGGCCGTTTTTAAATATTCTTTTAATTGGTAGAATATGGAGCTTAATCGTTGATAATAAATAAGCAATGCTTCAACAAACAGCTTACTTGAGAAATTTTAAAGGGTGTAACACATTAAAAAATATATAAGATTTGTTCTGTGCTCAGATGGCAAAATAATATAAGAAATTTACGTGACAGCAATTCTAAGATTCAAGATGTCATGAAAAATCAGTAATTTGTTTTACATGAGCAAACGTGGTACCGATGTTTCAGATAAATAGTTGGTTATTACTTACAGTAGTTACAGTGAATAGAAAATATAAGAATCACGTCTTATAAGAATCACGTTTGTTATTACTGTTTTTGATTCTTATAAGCGGTTGATTCTTATAACCGAAATTTAGGTTTTTGGACTGGAACACACACATCTATATATACATATATTAGATAATTTACCATAAAATACTCTTTAATTTACATTAACTATCTTTTATTAAATTTTTTTTTATAGTTTTAAAAATAAAACTTAATTTTTAGACCTATAAGTAGATACACATGATTATAGTAAGAGAAGAAAAAAATACAATATTTGTTACAAGTTACAACATACCTGCTTAACAGTTTTAACATTTCAACTACAGGAAGGGAGCAAGAAAAAGTTTTCTACTGTAGTTTGACGTAATGAAGTTTTCAGAAGGCTGTTTATACCTCTTTCAATACTTATAGTCCCAGACGAAGATTTACTCGGACGGGTAAAGTTGCCCCCGGGTCAAGCTAATAGGACAGTGTTGTGGTAAAGCGTTTAAGGGGAAACGATTATGTTATGTCTAATAAAGAAAGGGGTGAATTTTACGACTATATTCCATCCCATCTTATCAATCTTTCTTTAAAAAAAAGAACGAACTTCGTGCCTTTTGAGGGTTTAAGAAGGTTTTTTGGAAAAATGGAAGTAAAGCGAAGAGTGTAAACTGATTCTTAAAACCGGTGGATTGATTCTTTAAAGCGAAAATTTTAACATGGAAATAATTCATTTGTTTTTGTTTTTGCTATATTGATTCTTATAAACGGTTGATTCTTATAACCAGTGATCACTATAAGCGGTGGTTACTGTATAATGTTATGCTTGAAATAACGTAACCTATTTACAAATAAAATATTGTATATTGTTTAAAGGATTTAGCTTACTTATAAGTTAACCTTTTTACTTTAGTATTAAAAGATAATTGATCAAGAATGATAGTTACGATTTATCGATTAAATTAAAATCGCTACGCATAAAAGGCAAATACCACTCACTCATGGACTTACTGATTACTGTAGGGTAGGTGGGGGCAAAGGTTCGCATGGGGCAAAGGTTCGCACATACATTTTAAAATGACCGGGAAGAGTTTTAGGAAGAATAGGGTAGGCAATGCATTCCTCTACTTCCAGTCAGTTGCCTCGTAAAAAATGTTGGAGTTAAGACCCCCTTTTGCAGAAAAAATGAGGTAAGTTTATTTTCGTCTTTTTTAATGTAATTTTTTGCAACTTTTGAGTAATTTTGAGCATCACTCAAACTCACGAACTGTTTTGGGTTTATTTTCGCATGTTAGGGTGGTAAATTACCTTTCAAATCCTACCTTAAGTTTTGGGTTAACTCAAATACAGTGGCGTCCATTCTGCAGAAACAGAACCAGCACGAAATGGGGTAAAGGTTTGCAGGAGTCATGGGGTAAAGGTTCGCAGTGCAAACCTTTGCCCCATCTGCAAACCTTTGCCGCTCTAACTATTAACATTTGTTTCATGTCCTCTTTTCATTAGGAATCCTTATTAACAACGTCTTTTATTATTAATGGGAATTCACATTTTTGTAATTTGAAAAAAAATTATGGTTTTTGATAAAAACTGCCTGTTTTTAATCAGAAAATTTTTTGTAAAATGCTTGAAAATCCATAAATTAAAAATAAAATAAATTAGTACAACACAAAAATAAAATAGCTCTGAACAAAGACCTATTTTACAAGATAAAGGAATTAAATGTTGTTACAAGACATTATAAGCTTCGAAGGCCTGGTTAGGGAAAAAAACTCTAAATGAGTAATTTCCAGATTTGCAAGTCTTTGGAAGGCTCCTTGCGTCACAATTTTTGACGAAATTTTATAAAATTTATTACAAAGACTCCTCTTATACATTAAAATAAAGTTATGTATCCATTTCAGGTTTAGACATCATTCAGATTATCAAAGTTTAACTTAAGCGTGGAAAAGTACAAAAATTTCACGAGAATTCAGAGTACAAGCATAAAAATATTTCCTAAAAATTAATTATTCAACGAAAGCACAAATCAAAACATAACCCTGATCAAAATGTATAAGCAATCTAAATGCAAAATTAAGGAAAAGGTTAAAAATTGGATCGCAAGGAGCATTTTAAAAAACATAATAAAAATTTCAATTTTTTAAATATAAAAAATAAAATTTTAAATATTTATAAAATTTTATAAGGTGTTTGAAATAGTTTTACTTTAATTAATATTTATGCCCAATTTCATATCTCTGGGGTAAAAACTTAAAAAATTGCTTTGTAATGTCCCCCATCCCCTTAATTTGCTTAATTTTTACGGGTTTTAAAAGAATGAGTAATGCTTAAGATATGATATAACGATAGTGTTAATAGTTGATATTTTAGTTGGAAGTTCTTTAGTTTAAGAAAAAAATTATTGAGATTAACCCTTTTTCATTTTGTGAATTTCTTTGTTAGATTCAACTTTCTGTGTTAATAGTTGATATTTCATTTTGAAGTTATTTAGTTTGAGAAAAAATTTATTGAGATTAACCTGTTCAATTTGTGATTTTCTATATATGTAACACCTTTAAAAAGATAAGATTACAAAATGTGAAATAAAATTATTTAGACAACTCTTTTTGTGATTTTCGATGCCTATCCTGTAAGAAACCAACGAGTGGGGCAAAGGTTTGCAGTACGAACCTTTGCCCCACCGATTGGGGCAAAGGTTCGCAAACAGGTGTTTTGGTAAAATTAAAAATTCGGTGATTAAATCTTTCGGGAAAAAATTCATTATTTTATAGAAGGTCGAGGGGATACCCAACTACTATACAAGTGACTTTTTGGGGCGATAGGATCTAAAGGAGGCCCGTAAGAAACCCAAAACTCAAAACTGCAAACCTTTGCCCCCACCTACCCTATACCTGGAACCACACTTTCTAAGAAGTTAAAGTTCGGTATGGTGGTGTTCTCAGGCCCTAGGTAGGTGCTCACTTAGAAGTCTTTAAGGAATTCAATCTTTAATGGGGGTTAAAAGAGACTTTATCCTCCAAAATAGTATACTGATTGATTACTGTATCTCTAAAACTGTTAGGCGTAGAAAGCTTAGTTTTTTTCATAGTAGTTTCTCTAAGGCCCTATATGCATTCAGAAAGCTTCTAAAATTGAAACTTTAAGGTGGTTTATAGGGGCCAAATCCCCAAAGTAAAACGCTGACTGACTTACTTCGGGAACCATAAGCCCTAGGAAACTTAAATTTTGCATGGTGGTTCCTATCAAGTTCTAAGTGTTCAAAAATATGTTTAAGAAATTCAATATTTGAGAGGGTTTAAAAAACCCTTCAAAAACAGTGACTGGCTGATCACTGTCACTGTATCCCTGTAACCATAAGGACGAAGTTGTTGAAATTTTGCCTTGTGGTTCCTCTACTGCCCCAGGTGTTCATTCAGAAAGATCTTTAAAAAATATATATTCAACCTTTAAGGGTGTTAAAATAGGCGCTTAAATCCTCTAAAATACGAAATATTTTTTTTAAAATATAAAACCCATGTTTAATGTCGAATCACTGTTGTTAAATTATAGAGTGAAATCATAAGGAATGACAACACTTTACTATTTAAATTAATTTAACTTAAGGGCTTGTGGCGGCCCAGTGGTACAGCTCGCTGGTTTTCGGTGTTGAGGGTGCTCAGATCGAGTCCCAGCGTTGCGCCACGAAAAATGCCTCCGTTCGTGTCGTCCCTTCATAGGGGGTAATGCTGTCCGCCTATATGGTGCCTCCACAATAAAATGGACAGTAAAACTGCGGCGTAGTAAGGGCCAATGTTTGAATACAAGTGCCTCCGCATTGGATTAAAAAAAAAAAAAAAAAAAAAAAAAAAAAAAAAAAAAAAAAAAAACTTAAATTAACCAAATTACATAATTCATTTTAGTGATTTATTCCGTCGCTAAGCACTGGTATTCAACTAGATATTTAATAAAATTCAAATAACTATTGTTGATGTTAGTAATACTAAAATTAACATAAAATTTACATGAATGGAAGTAATACTTATCCGTAAATCTAAAACAATTAATTCTGTGTCTTAGAAAACCATCAGGATAATTAATAATTGCTTACTCCTTCTCGTAAATTATATTCATATGTTTCAGCCTGTTACTTTCAGCGATCATAATGTATTTATTCGTGCAATTTGATTTTCCATATTGTGTAAATACTGATCTGTGACAGCAGAATTGTAGACTTGAAGCTATTACTATAATTAGACGTTTTATCTTACAAGTCAAATTTTAACCCTTGTTTTTCATAAATATTTAAATTTAAAAAGTTTAACTGAAGAGGTATGTGACTGCGAGATGTTAGTTATGATGAATGAGGATTAAAAAAAATTAGATCTATTTTATAATTATTGTTGTTCCGATATCACCTACTATGTATGTGTACAAACTATTGTTAGTGTTGTTTAAGCTAATACACTTTTACAAATAGTACAAGTTATACAATGGAGGGATTTATAATAGATATATTAATAGACTAAACAGTTAAATTAAACATGGAATGGAAAAAAACGTTTCAATTTCATGAACAATTGATTATTCTTTTTTTATAGTCATGTTTTTACTTCCAGACGATATTTCGTTTCTAGGGTTTCGATTATGCGACTGTTGACAGATGGTTAATTCGGACTGCATAAATATAAGCTCCTGATGTAATGTTTGCATATGGAAAAGCTTTACGAAAATCCGCATCGACTTGCAACTGTTTCCTCCTGAAATAAGCGCAAAAGAGTTATAAATACAGCCGATTTCGTGTTTTCTGTGAACCCAATCTCTCTTGTGTCGTTAAGCCACAGACAAACAGCGAAAGGAATTAAACGTAGTATTTGATCGGTCTCTTTTAAATTATCCAGTTACTATTTATAGCACAGGGAATTAATCTGGCTCCAGTCGTGTTTATTAACAGCCATTTGTCATATACAGATTATAACTCCTCACTGGCTTTAAAAACGCCGTCTGACATTCAAATCAACTGCTAAATAAATTTGAGGCTTTAATAAGTAAAGATTAATCTTTTTACTCCACTTTGACATTTTAATTAATTGTGTTTTTTTTAAATCGATATACATACATTCTTCGCCATATTATTTGTGCCAAAGAAGTTTTTCGTAGGAAGAAAAAAAATTGAACTATTGAAAAATTGGTACAATAAAGCGAGAAGATCTGAGAAAAATTTCTTGATCTTATCAGTCTACGTGATTATAAACACAATAAGGGCCTGATCACATAGAATCCGTCACCGTCAGCTTTACTCGTATCAACATATTTTAAACCAATCACAGGCCTTAACAATTTCGTTGCTAATCGTTTGGAGGTTTGAAATTGGTTAAATAACGGCGAGATCTTGTTTTGATTTTGGTGGCCAAGTATTTTATGTAGCGTTTGCTTGTTCAAAATATACGTATAAGTGGTAAGCACAATATAATATCCTGATAGTTTTAAAATAAGATTGCAAGGACATATGCATGGATCAGCTTCGAACCTGAGGTACTTAACCTCGACTCTGCCATTCTTGTGAGAGAACTATCCTGGCGATGTGAAGAACGCTCATTTTTTTTCGAATGCCTCCTATATATATATATATATATATATATATATATATATATATATATATATTGCTGGCCATTAAAATTGCAACACCATGAAGGGAAGCAAAAAACAAAACTTCCCTTATTGTACGTATAGAGCATAGTAGGAAGAAAACATGATTAAATTTGTAGGCAATTTGGCAGTATACAGGGTCCAAAATTAATACACACAGCTGCCGCCTCTGGCAGCTAAAATGGCTTTTACCCAGTTAGGCATCGAATCGAACTGGACCTGGATGACAAATACGGACAAGTCATTCCATGCTTCTTCAATTCTATGCCACACTTCATCAATCGTAGTATCGTAGTGGCTGCAGAGCGGTGGCGTCCCAGTCTCTCAGTAACCCATGACCAGATGATTTCAATGTCTGAGAGATCTGGAGAACGTACTGACCAGGACAACAGTCGAACACTCTCTGTGTAGAGTTAGGTAAGGACACGACGGACAACATACGATTTTGGGTTATCTTGTTGAAAGGTAACGTCTCTGAGGCCTCGAAGATACGGCGCGCGCAGCCACCGGCCTTAAGATCTGAGAAATGCAACATTGGCTGTTCCGGTTACCGAACGACTCGACACGACGAACGATACGACTCGAACAAGAGGTATTCGTGTCATGTACTCAATGGCTGGCCATACCATCACACCAGTTGCAGGGCCCGTATGATGATGTCGAATGCAAGTAGGCCACGTGCGTTCTCCTCGGTGCCTCCAGACACGGATACGTCCATCATGATGCTACACGCATAACCGGGACTTCTCTGAAAAGACGAAGTGGTGCCACTCCTGTATCCAGTTTTGCCATTGGGCGCACCATTGTCGCCGTCTCTATGCTGCCGTGTCAAGGGAAGCAGCAAGAATGTTCACCGTGCAAACAGTCCGTGCTGCTCCAGGCGTCGTCGCACTGTCCGTGCAAATACTTGTCGTGCTGCAAACAAGCCCATTTCCTGACTCAAGGTCCGTGATGTGACTTTCGATCCTGCAAGGGCGACCCGAGTCCTCTCGGGCGTTAGTGGCGGGAAGCCGTTAAGATCCTGCATGGCCTTCAGTATGACTCTCCTGAACCCATCGATTCCATATTTGCATGACAGTCGTTGGATTTCGAGCAATGCTAGTAGCAATATCGCGGAACGATAAACCGTACTCTCGATAGGCCATGATCCTGCCGCTATCAAATTCCGACACGTGATTTTAGCCATTTCTCCTTCTTATACGAGGCATAACACAATCTTCTCACAAACAACCAACATTCAAATGCGATTTCCGAATGAGACACCTGCTGCGTAACTTTCCTTTTATACAGAGTTTGAGATGCTGCTTCTCCCTCCTGTGTCTTTCGATTGCGCTTAAATGCTAATCATTTGCATATCCCAGCATCTTCTCCCTTTCATGCGAATTTGACGTTTCTGTCATATCTCCTTCATGGTGTTGCAATTTTAATGGCCAACAGTGTATATATATATACATATATATACAGATATAGATGGTTATCAAAATAAGGGAAACACCTATCAATATTAGTGGTGTTTATGAATGTGCTTCGTATTCCTTAAAAAACAAGTCTGGCCACCGGTATTTTTTATATAATATAGTGTATGTATTATTCTACTGTCAGATAGAAGTAATGAAGCTAAAGAGCATTGTGCTTTTGGGGGGAGCAGCGTAAAATATCAAAATCTTGCGAACCTTGCAAAAGGGGCAAATTTTTTGAGCGCGTTTAAATTGGACTATCTGTTACTGCAACCCCCAGGCGAATGGGTGTTTTTCGAGCTATGGTATCGAAAGTCATGATAGCTTACAGAGTGCACGGAAAAACATCATTTGCCAAACAGAATAGTGGATGAAAGGAAGAGCTGAGTGAAAGAGACGGACGAGGTATTGAAGCGGATTGTGACACGAAGAAAGAAAACAACTGAAACCAAAATGACCGAAGAGCTCAATCTGCATCTGCATGTTCCGGTATCAACCATTAGAGGTAGAAGGGAACTTCACAAGCAAAGCATTTACGGAAGAGTAGCTATTCCCAAGCCACTTGTAAGAGATGCCAATACAAAATATCGCCCACAATGGTGCCACGAGCGCAAATCCTGGTCGAATAATATGTCGGAAAACGGCATTTGGTCCTACGAATCATTGTTCACATTGTTCCTTGCAACAGGACGTGCGTATGTCTGGAGAACCCCTACACAAGCGTAAGATTCTGGCTGTCTCAACTCAACTGTCAATCATGGAGGTAGATCTATCAGGGTTTGGAATGGCATCTCATGGTTTTCTTCAGGCCTTATTGTAACCTTAAAAAGGAGATAGAATGGGAAGGACTATGCCGACATTTTAGCGCACTATTCCCTCCTATGGTGCAAACACTTTCTTGCAGGAGATGGCTTTCTCCAGGATGATAATCCCCATATATATACCGCTAAATCTATCAAGTATTGGTTTGAAGAGCATGAAAAAGAAGTCAAATATTTTATCTTGCCCTGTACATGTACAACCCCCTCCCCCCGACTATATATCATCCAACCCCCGTGATCTGTATAAGCGGATAGAGCCAGGTATCGATATCCACCACAGCATCTCTACAGGAACTTTCATGATTTTTCTCTGAAAAATGGTATAATATATTCTTAACCATGATTCATTACTTGTATAATCCAATTTGAAGGTAAATCAAGTGGTATTACATGAAAAAAGGTGATCCTGCACCGTATTAATAAAGGTTTTCACGATGTTTCTTAGTGTTTCCATTATTTTGATAACCACCTGTATAGATTTATGTATATAAACAGTGGAACCTCGATCTATTGTTTTTAAAGGGACCTATTGCACTGAACTATAAATTCGCGAAAACTATAGATGCGGAAACATAACAAATAAATATTATCGCCTGATCTGGATGAAATAAACGACACATACAGGAAAACAATTATTCGGGGAACGATCCGCCGAGGTTCCACTGTATATATATATATATATATATATATATATATATATCAAGAGATTGAGATAAAAGATGAGTGTATAGGTCAACCGCAATTCTTAGGATATAAATTAAACCGTAACCTAAATATTGCTTTGAGGCTGTTTATTTGGAGGTAGTTTGATTAAATTCCTCAATTCATATATGTACTATTCCTCATTGAACAATTTTATTATTCAATTTATCATTGTGGTAAGCGACACAAGCTTCCACACCATGAGCTTGGGGTCGAAACGAGGCATAAAAGTTTCTGTGCTGTATCTCATAGGGAGCAACGGTGGATTACGCTATTGGTTGCGCTTATAATAAAGAACCTAACAAATCTCGCTGCGTGTATGACCTATAATGTCAGGATTAATGCTTGTTACATTGGGGAAAAAAATATCAATCTAGAAAGGCAAAGGATTATTCTGTACCGTTTTGAGAAGTGGCCTCGCTGTGTTCATGAAATAACGCTTTTGATGACTCCCCCCCCCTTTTTTTTTGGTTAATTAGCCGCCTTTCGGAATAATCGAATTTCTCTCGGCGGGGAGTCACATTGACGCAGAATTTACACGGTTTTCCTGAATATAAAAGCTTTGCTTTAATCAAAATATTCCTCTTCCAGCCGACAAAAGGCATCAGGGATAAAATTAGAGAGGGATTCGCCATCTTTCGTCTGGACTTTATGTTGAATATCCTAAGAAATGCTATAAAATATCCATGTAACAACCAGCCCCATATTTACGTATTTAATCTTGCTTCAATTCGTCTTGAAATCCCATGTTCTTACAGTTATGACCCTATTGCCCATCTTTCTTGCTGCGTTGAAATAGAACAAAAACAAGCTCAGAGTTTTAGCATTTATGATGAACGTGAAATACCCTCAGGATTTCACCATCATGCTATGCATATGTAAATGTAAACACTCAACAGTGTCATCCATGTGTAAATGATACAAAAGCACAGTGTTTTTGAAGCGATACCACAAGTAACATCCTTAGGGCTTTTAAGCTCTACCGTATAAATTGGAAGAGAATCCAAATCAAAACTGTACCATGTTAATTTCACACACACGAAAAAAAAGAAAAAGAACAAGAAATGGAACTCTCTGTTGTTGCCGGTGGGGGGGGGGGGGAAGTGAATGTTTTCACTTATTTCAGCTTATATTACTTAAAAAACTCAAACTCATTTGTGTCATCCAACTCTCTGTACTCTGTTAGCTAGAACAGCTAGTTCCATATCCAACAAATTTGTCTGGAGTGGCAACAACTATGTCTTTCTTTAATTGTAATTAAAAAAATTACCAGCTTCAAAATTAATTTATTCAAAATTCCTCCTTCCATAGCCATCATTAATGGCAAATCGCCTACCGATCTGAGTGGCTATCGCTCCCCTCTGGCCGCTCCCGTGGGCCTGGGGTGGGGGTGCTATAAGGACTTAGCCTAAAAACAAGACTGCCAGCTTTTAATATTTAAATAATGCTTTATTGGCATTCTAGAATAAATATAGACTAATTTACAAAGATTAAAATTAAACATTATCTACAAAAAAACTTGTGGGTTCAGGATGTCATTATGGGTCTGCTGATTCTCGTTCTCTGGCACGCGACCGTCTAGTCTAGGCGTTCGCAGCAGATCGTCTCACACCTCTAATGGTGACTCTGCATTAAGTACCCCCCGATTTCTGTCATCACATTAGTCACGGTAACATTAGTCACGGTATTTAGAACCCCCCCATTCCCGCCCCCAAGGTCCCTCGAGTTTCTTTGATCTGGTGTCCCCCGACCCCGCTCGACACCATTTGACCCGCTGACCCCCCGCCCCGTCTTTGATGCTCTGTAGCAGAGACCGATGGAGGAGAGGATCCACGCAGAACGCAGTGAACATTAATCACTGGCTTCCCCCGCAGAATACAGAGCAGAGCACATGAATGCAAACGCAGCATGAAGAAAAATCGACAACTGCCCTCAATTCAGCTCGAGGTGGCGAGTATATCTTCGCTCATTCTTCATAGGAGGGGGGGGGGGGTCGAGTGTCACGTTCCCTTTAGCCCTTTCAAGTCCGCCGTCAAAGTCATCCCGCGGCTTCCGCTAACCTGCGAGACGATTGTCCGTGGATCTGTTTTGTCTGTAAGAAGGGTGAAGATTTCTAAAGTGACTACCTCTTATGTCCAGCAGGCCCCTCAGTGTCTGCAACGGTTTGTTGACAAAGCGACTGTCACTGATGTATAGAGTAATTTATAACGGGAGTCTGCCCATTAGGCTCTCGGGAATTTACGCGTGGGAAAAGAACGTAAGTCATTACAGTGCTTATGTTCTTGGAAGGGTTTGTGCGGGGGTGGCGGTCATCTGCTGCGGTCTGCACCCACCAGTGGGGGTACAACCCGGAGGGCCTTAGCCGCCATGTCGGGTCTCATCCGGTGCAACGAAGTGAACCGTCTTTGTTTAATATAGTTACGAATTTTGTAAATATTACATTTGTTTTGTTAAAATGGCTTCTATGGAAGAGCTCCTATAGCTATGTATTTAACATGGGAGTCTATGGGAATCTCGCCAAACATGAGAGTTATCGCCAAATTAACGATGGATTTTGTGATTTATTTTGGTCGCCAGATTTGGCGATATTTCGCCAACTTGCCAACTAAACCTTTCTGGAAGCTTCTAGAAATATCTAGCTGTGACTGATCTGTAGAGGGCGCTTTGGAAATCTATAAATATACCTGACAGTGGCATTGGAACTCAGTTCAATTTCCTAGTGAGAATTGAATGTGTTGTAACTGCGTTAATTGGCGTGTATTGTATTGAAAATTCTGGTATCCTGACTTGTGTTTTTAGAATTTTCTACTTTATAGAAGACAGTTGTTACGTCTTTTATGTTTGAATTTGTGCATAAACCTGAAGAATTTACAAAATAATAAATTTATTTTGTGTGAACTTTCTGAAGAGATTCTTATTCAATCCTAACGAACCCAGGAAAACGGAACAATATTTTCGTGTTGTTGCTACTGAGATCATTAATGAGTGAATGAAACTTGCTTTTCTCATTGTTCCCCTACAACAGGGGTGGCCAGCTCAAAACAATTCGGGGCCCACTTGAGAGAAACATAAGTGAAGCCAGGCCAACTATACTTTCGGGGTGAATTTTGATGTCGGCTGTGCTGAAGGCGAAATTGCCTTCATCAAATATCATATTTTAACTTTTAAATAATTTTAAATATTTAAATTTAAATTGTTTAAAATACATAAATAAATACAGGGTCCTCAAAAAAGACCACATTATAAATACTGGGAAAAATGCATTACTGATTTCTCAGAAAATTGCATTCTTGATAAAAATGTTTGCTTAGTGAAAAATAAATTTTGGCGATATCAAAATATACATACGTTTTGCAAAAAATGCAAATATTACAAAATGCAACTTTGTAGAATCAAATATTTTTGCAACTCAAAGAAGCAGTTTTGAAATGCACTTTTTGTCAATGCCTGTACATGTAATAAAAATACATTTACTTTTGAAAAACAAAACATTTATTTCATAAAACTAACCCCAATCAGTTTTCTTTACAAATTGAAATCAAGTGTGATTTATATTTCAAAACAAAACATAAAATAGGTTTTCTTAATAATTAAAAAGGAAACAATAGAAAACAGTAAGAACACGTAGAAAAAATTTCATGAGATGCTTCCGGATGGGCTCTTGGTGCAGCAAGGGCAGTAAAATTAACGACGATTTCTGATGATGCAACACGTAGGAATGAGATAAATTTTTATCTGAAAGACTACTTCTTTTCTTGCAGTGCTTTCGAACTCAAGTGATGCCGAATATGGAATGAGTGAAGTATGTCAGCAAAAGTATAGCAATATATTCTTTCTCAATTGCTTTAGTGCCATGGGCTGGATAAAAAGTCCTGCCCGCGGGCCATTTGGCCATCCTTGATCTACAGTATTAAGCCTATTGGTTAACTATTGATTAATTTAAGTATATATATATATATATATATATATATATATATATATATATACACAGTGAAACTTCTCTAGTCGGTCACTCCATAAAACAGCCACTTTTTTTCGGAACCATGATCGGCCGCCTTAGAGATGTTCACTTATATATATATATATATATATATATATATATATATATATATATATACATAGACATATAGACATAGTATACATAAATACGTATCATATATACATAGTATATATAGACATATATATACAAGGTACTCCCATAAAGTAACCGGATAATTTTTTATAAATAAGAAAAATATTACTCACCTTCAAATAAATTTATCTCCTTCAAAATAATTGCCAAAGGAGTCTATATAAATTTTCCACTGTTCCTTCAAGTCATCGAAACACTGTTTATAGGCGTTGGAACTAACCGTTCGCAAAATACGCATAGCATTTGATTTAATATCCGAGCCGTTTTCAAATATCTGTCCTTTCATGGCCATCTTAAGCTTCGGAAAAAGGAAAAAATCGGTTGGCGGAAAATCGGGAGAATATGGTGGGTGATTTATCACTGTAATTGAATGCTTAGCAAGATATTGTAGTAAATAAATTGCTGTATGGGGCCTAGCATTATCATGTAAAATAAACCATTTCCCAGAATCAAACAATTCCTTCCTAACTCGCCTTATCCTGTTTCTTAATCGAAAAAGCATCTCCTTGTAAAAATACTGATTAATTGTTTGATTTTCAGGAACAAATTCGGGGTGATTAAGTCCTTTGTAATAAAAAAAAATCAATCAGTATCACTTTAGTCTTTGATTGTGACACCCGTGCTTATTTTTGTATGGGAGAAGACGGTCCTTTCCATTGTGTACTTTGTCTTGTTCACAATGGAACAAGACAATGTTTCTGGGCCGTATTGTAGACACTAGATCTCATCCCCTGCTATAATACACTTTAAGAAATTGTTGTCCTGTTGCGTAGTAGTCAGCAAATCTTCGCAGTATGCTTTTTTGTCTTCTTTTTGCTGTTCTCTTAAAATTGGAGGAATCGATCACAAATCGAGCACAAAATTTTTCATTTTCAGATTTTCAATTAAAATTAATATACAGCTTTCTTTGCTTATCCCAAGCATGTCTGAAAGTTGCTGAGTTGTTACACGTCTATCAGCTTTTACCAAAGACCGTATTTTCTCCACATTTTCCTCATTTTTGAAGTTGAAGGGCACCCTGTCTTTGGTTCATCTTCAATGATTTCTCGCCCACATTTAAAGCTGCTGTACCACTGATACACTTGTGTTCTTGATAACGATGCATTACTATGTACTGTTCGAATCGTCTCTAAAGTTTCGGTAGCAGATTTACTTAATTTGTAACAAAATTTAATATTACAACGTTGTTCCATTCCGAAGCAAATGTTTTTGTACAATGCCTTCTCAGTAACTGAATATTACTGCGACGTTTTGATATGCAAACGACTAAATAACCAGTTTAAACTGGCTTTAACAAGAGTTGAGATGTCACTCTTTCTAGCCAGGTGATTATTCTTTCACTTATTTATTTTATCCTTTGATCATTTAAGTTGTCCGGTTACTTTATGGACGCAGTACCTTGTATATATATATATATAGTGCTAGATTTCTAGAAATAGAGGTGCCGGAACGGTAACCTTCCGGGGTGTGTGGGGGTATTCCAAATTATTGATAAAGAGAGGTACCTAAAGAGAGGTACCGGAACGCCGTTCCGGCGCGTTCCGCCTCAAATCTAGCTTTGTATATATATATATATATATATATATATATATATATATCTAAGTGTGTGTGTGTGTGTGTGTGTGTGTGTGTGTGTGTGTACGTACGTACTCTATCTGTCTTGTTACATTCTGTACATAACGTTGTTTTTGGATAAATCAGTTCATCTATTTTATCAACTCTGTCATCATTGTTAATCAATTCATTCTGTTCCCTAGAAGTAGTTTACAAAGGGTGGAAAGAATACTTCACGTAGATTGCGAAATTTACTGCTTTTTTGCAAATATCCCCACGTAGTACTTACTCTCTGGTGCGAGAAAGATGTTCCGCGATAAATTTTATATATTCACATACCTTTACCAAAGTTAAAATTCTTCGTTCAGAGAATTTTTAAACGAAAATTCTAAAAATTGATGTAAAATTTAGTTCGAGATTTAAAAAATGTAGGATTGACCTTATGTATGCTTATTAGTTACTAGCTGTACCCGGCCACGCGTTGCTGTGGCTCAGTCTGGTTAAATGAAAAAGAAAGAGAAAGAGAAAGCACGTTTCTGATATGTTTAATTTATAAAGGCTGCAAAGCTGTTACTCATTTAGCACTACCCAGGGGGCACGTGTAGCTTAAAGTATGCTACGGACGCGAGTAACTTTACCCACCAACATATTTTATAGTTCAGTTTTTAGTACTTGTTTGTTTTATGCAATATCTTGGCGAAAGAATTGTGTTCCCCTTCGCCCGCTGCATTGGAAATAAAAAAAATTTTAAAAATGTTTAATTTTATAATACTTGTGGGTATACAATATTTTTGTTGTTCCATTGTCTGTGCAAATATATAGATTGTCTGGTTTTCCGACTCTAGAACACGCAACATATAATTGTCCATGTGAGAAATGATCCGTGTCTAAATCTAACCCGCACAATTGTAAAGATTGGCCCTTAGCTTTATTGATGGTGATTGCAAACGCCAATCGAATTGGGAATTGCAATCTCTTAAATTTAAATGGCATATCCGTTGGAATCATGGGAATGCGAGGAATGAGGACATCTTCACCATTGAATGGTCCTGTCAAGATCGTTCCTTCTACGACGTTGCTCAGTAATTTTTTTACTGCAAGCTGCGTGCCGTTGCAAAGCTTTGGTTGGTTGATATATCGCAACATTATAATTGGTAAGCCGATTTTCAATTGCAGTACGTGCAGTGGCATCCCTGGCAGATCGAGTGAATTCAAATATTCTGTTGGATAATGAGCCTCTTCATCTGCTTCCACAAAAGTGTCGACGGACATGTATGTGACTGCCTCTCTTTGAATGTTATACTGAATGATATTGTTAAGTTCGTAGACGTCTTTGTTCTTGGCGGCAAGAATAGCTCGTTCACTCATCCAATCATGATTCTTATAATTGGTTTGAATATTGGGAAATTCTTTTTCATCCAATTTTTCTTTTGACGATACTAAATTGCAGAAGTTATGAGGCAATGAAATTCGTCCTGATGTCAGATCAACCGGCACCTTTCCGTTCCCAATTTCCAGCAATTGATGTGAGAATAACTCAGCTGATCGATCGTTTTGCAGATGGACACGCATATTTGTAGATAATTTCAACGTCTTTACGTGTCGACACAAAGTAGAGTATTTCAGGCAAGCATTTATTTCGTCCGTTGGTGTCGATCGAGGAATTATAGGTAATGTTTGCCTGAAATCTCCTGCACGCAATATTAATGCGTTCCCAAATGGTCTGATGTTTCCACGCAAATCTTACAATGATCAATCAAGAGCCTCGGGCGATGTTTTGTGTGCCATTGTACATCCATCCCAAACAATAAGTTTGCCTTTCTGCAATACTTTTCCCATGCCGGATGCTTTGGAAATGTTGCACGTGGGAGTTTCAATAAATTGCATGTTCAACGGCAATTTCAAAGCGGAATGTGCAGTTCTTCCACCTGGTAGCAATGTCGCAGCTATTCCGGACGACGCAAGAGCTAAGGCTATGTCATTTTGGGATCGAATTGCTGCCAGAATCAATCTAATTAGGAACGTTTTACCAGTTCCTCCTGGCGCATATAAGAAGATTTCTCCAACCCCGTTATTGACAGTTTGCATTATTTGATCGTAAATGCCTTTTTGCTCAAGCGTTAGCTTAGGAATATTTGATTGCACATACGACAAAAGATCATCCGTGTTGTAATTTTGTTCCCGACGCAATTCTACATCGAACGAAGCATCAGCAGATTGATTCGGTGATTGCATTCCCAATTGATTGAGAACTTTGTTCGCGATTTCTAAGTACAAATCTTCAATCATTATCAACGCTTCGTTGTAGATTTCTGCTGTGAAATCCATGTACATATTTGAATTTTCCTCGCGTATTCGACGGAAAATATCTTCAGCCATGTGCGTTCTCTTACCCTTTTATTGTCTAGAACAGGGGTTCCCAAACTTATTTGGCTTACCCCCCCCCCTTTTCAGAGAAAACTTTACTCACCGCCCCCCTGGAAATGTACCATTCCATGCAAGTAAACAGAGATACAAAAATAAATTTTTGGCCTTTTATGTATTTGTTTTTCTACCTATATAGAACATATGTTGCTGTAAATAAGACACCTTCAAGCTTGAAATTATAAAATTATTCATTAAAATCAACCACAGTTACATTCGCATTACACATAAAAAATTAAGATGGCTAAGGATAATAGTCGTTTGATAAAAATTACAAATAACAGTAAAACTAATGTGAAGGATGAACTTGGTGCATAGCAATCTATTTATTTATATTCGGCTCTATTTTAGAAGCATTCTTAAATCGCAGCGATTAGTAATTTGCAGTCGGTTTCTGTTTTTAGATAACGGATTTGTGACCGCACTGAACCCACGTTCCACTAAATATGATGAAGGTAACGCTGTTAAGAATTTTTGTACCACAGCCCATAATCCAGGGTAAAGTGTTGGTATCTCTTTTTGCAGCTAGAACTGTTGATAGCTATGTTTAAATTTTAATTTTAATTCTTCATTTGTTGATACTTCTATTAGTTCTTCTTGTAATTTTACAAATTCCCCTGAGTTTGATCCTGAAAAAGGATCCAAAACCCAATCGTGTATGTTCATTTTAATAATATCTTCAAACCGTTGGTTGAAGTCAGAATGGAGAGCCCCCAAGTTCTGACAATATATAAGCCCGTCTTCATAATGTTTTTCTACTGCTGATAAATGTGGAAATTGGCTCTTCCAAAATTTGTTTTGTTCAGTAGAAGTTTTGCCACAAAAGCGGAAATCACATTTTTTTTATTAAATTCAGATCATCGCCTTGGAGTTTTTGATTTGCGTCATTGAATTTGCTAAACAAGTCTGTCAAATAGGCTATGTCATTTTTGGAATCGGTTAAGTTGACTCGTAAATTATCATTGTTTTCTAAGAACTCTAGCACTGAGTCAAAGAGTTTATAAAATCGATCGAAACAGGCACCTTTTGACAGCCAACGACCTTCTGTATCAAGCAGCAAACGATTGAATTCTTCATCGTTTTCAGAGCAAAGTTGCCCAAACAATCTGTCATTCTCAATGCGTTGCATCTGATTTTGTTGACTGCTTGAACGACATGCTGCAATGACCTATGCAGGCGTTCATTCAGAATTTTGGCAACTAAATATTGCCGATGAATGACGCAGTGCACGGCAAATACATTCGGAACGCTCTTTTTAAATATGCAAGAAAACCCCTGTAGCGTCCTATCATCGATGGAGCACAATCAGTAGCAACTGATAAGATATTTCTGAGGGGGATTTCTTTTTCTTTGAAAAACTCTTCCAATGCATGAAATATTGATTTCCCCTTGGTATCAGTTTACAAATTTTTTGCAAATAATAATTCTTGGCATATTTTTTCTTCTTGTGGGAATCGCACGTATGCTAACAGTAAGGCCTCATTTCCTGGAAAAGTTGACTCATCAAGCTGAATTGAGAACTGGGATTTTTTTAAATACTCACATTAGTCTTCAACATCTTGAGCCATTTCATCATTTCTCCTTTGTACTATAGTATTGCTCAATGGAATTTTCTTTGTGATTTCAGAAGCTGGCTTGTGTAGCATAGTGCGTATTACTTTAGTTATAGCCGGTAGAATTAGTTCTTCCCCAATAGTATGCGGTTTTCCTGATTTAGCAATCACTAGAGAAATATTATATGAAGCACGCAACCCATCGTCACAACCTTTGGATTCTACTGAGAAGCGTTTTGCTAATGTCGGCTTTCTCAAAAAATTTTCCTTCGTTGCTTTAAAATAAGATAAGTTTTTATTTTTCTTATCAGCATGTACTTTTGTCAAATCTTCTAGTAATCTTGATGGCTTCATCGCTTCATTTGATTAAACTTTTTCACAAATCAGGCACAGGGGTAATCTGTTGTTTGCAGGCGACGACAGCTGGCGTTGTCGTCCTGGAAATAACATGGGTCCAACCCGTAAAACTGCCATATCGTAGGGAGCACCATGTCATCTAAAATAGTGCAATAGGCGTCGGCGTTGAGCTTACCATGAATTGGGACCAAGGGTCCCAGTCCATACCAGGAGAAACATCTCCAGACCATAATTCCACCTCCGCCGAACTTTACCGTGGGCCATCGGTTGGATGCGGTTCTTCCGAATTTCTCTGGACAGCACCCGTCGGTCTCCCAGTTTCGTAGGTCTGCCCACTCGGGGCACATTCTGACAATCACCGCTCACCTTCCACTTCTGAATCGCAAAGGCCACTGTCGATTTTGGGTAATTAAGCTCGCTAGATATGTCCCTTAACTTACTAACCAATGGCGCAACAATCCATAGATATCTCCCTTAAGGCTCGGCCATATTTGTGATACCCGACGATTAGATCTTTCTCGAAATCAGATAACTCTGCACTTCGTGGCATCTTGCATACGACTAATGTCAATGTTGTTTCCTACACAATATTTAACGGCGGAGGGTGTGACGTATATCAGGACCGCAGATATCGTCATTTGTACGGTCGTCCAAATACTTATATATATATATATATATATATATATATATATATATATATATATATATATATATATATATATATATATATATATATATATATTATATATATATATATATATATATATATATATATATATATATATATATATATATATATATATATATATATATATATATATATATATATATATATATATATATATATATATATAAATATATATATATATATATATATATATATATATATATATATATATATATATATATATATATATATATATATATATATATATACTAGCTGTTTACCCGGCGTTGTCCGGGTAATTATTTATCCAAATTTTTTATTACACAGGAAAAGGAATGAATTCTACTTATAGTGTAAAATCTAAGTAATTTTATTTACAGGTATTTAAAAGTATATATATATATATATATATATATATATATATATATATATATATATATATATATATATATATATATATATATATATATATATAAATATATATATATATATATATATATATATATATATATATATATATATATATATATATATATATATATATATATATATATATATATATATATATATATATATATATATACTAGCTGTTTACCCGGCGTTGTCCGGGTAATTATTTATCCAAATTTTTTATTACACAGGAAAAGGAATGAATTCTACTTATAGTGTAAAATCTAAGTAATTTTATTTACAGGTATTTAAAAGTATATATATACAGTTTATAAATTATAAACTAAAATTACAAACTCATTATGATATTAATTTAACCTAAAACTTGATTAAAACCAAACATTTTTAGTTTTCCCTCCTGAAGCAAGAATAAATAAATTCTTGGGTGAAGCCATCCTTCAGCAACAAGCGTAAAGTTGTCCGTGAGAGAAACATGGCGATCTCAGATCCATTCCGCAGTACTTAATAGACTGTCCCTGTGACTTGTTGATTGTGATCAACAACACAAGTCTCACTGGAAATTGCAATCTTTTACAGTTAAAAGGGAGATTCGTCGGAATGAGTGGCATCCATGGGAAAAAAATGTTTCACCCACTCCCTTTCCTGTTAGGATTGTCGCTTCAATAATATTGCCCAGCATTTTTACACACAGTTTTGTGCCGTTGCAAAGTTTTGGCGGGTCGAGGTTCCGTTGCAAAATAATTGGCGATCCAACTTTAAGAAAAAGACGATGTGGTGGCAACCCAGCCGGATCAAATGAGTTTAGGAACTCTGTTGAGAAATTGACGACCTCATCGGTATATATTACGGTATCGATAGATTTGTATTCAGTGACTATGCCTGGTAACATGGAAAACAATCGATTGTTTATTTCTTGTACATCTTCATTTTTAGCAGCAAGCATGGCCCTCTCTCGCAACAACTTCAAATTGGGATAGTTTTGGAAAACAGCCGGATAGACCGCATCTATATGCTTTATAAATATGTTATGAACCCCCTGGCTAAATTATGTTTTCAGAGCCTTTTTCTATTTTTAATATGTAGTTGTAATTAGCTATCCCAAAATTGGGGAATTTTTTTAAATTCATGCTCTAATAAAAACAAGAAATTTTATCAAATGATAAAAATTTTGAGACAGGTTTTAAGTTAAAAATTTCTTGAAAAAACATTGATTAGTTAAGAAGATATCCTGCGCGATGTGCTACAAAATCACATACAGAGAAAAACAGGTTTAATTTTTTTACGGCAAATTAGACAAAATGTAATGAAATAAATAAACGAAATACAATATAAATAATTATACCTACTATTGTGGGAAAGAAAACTCGTGATGTAGCGAGCATAACTGGAGCCCGAGGTATGATACCTTTATGGCACCTTCCCCCATCGGAAAGACATATAGTAATACAATATATAGAATTAGTTATTTTGGGACCATTGGCACCCCACTGCGAGTGGCGCCCGGAGCATGAGAGACCCCCTTGGCCTCCTCTCACTACGTAAAATCTTAATCCATGCCCAAATAAAAACAACATATTGTAGGAAAGGATAAACATTTTGGTATAGGTTTTAGGTTAAAAATTTCATGAAAAAATATTAATTTGTTAAGAAGATATCCTGCAATGCTACAATATCACATATGAAAAAAAACGCGTTTAAAATTTTTACGGCAACTTAGACAAAATATAATGAAATAAATATAGCAAATACAATATAAATAACTATACCTATAATCGTGGGAAAAATACTTTAATGCACGCCCTAATAAAAACAACATATTGTAGGAAAGGATAAAAATTTTGGTATAGGTTTTAGGTTAAAAATTTCATGAAAAAATATTAATTTGTTAAGAAGATATCCTGCGCGTAATGCTACAATGTCACATATGGAGAAAAACGCGTTTACAATTTTTACGGCAACTTAGACAAATATAATGAAATAAATATAGGCAATACAATATAAATAATTTTACCTACAATTGTGGGAAAAAATTATTTTACTGCATGCTGCAATAAAAACAACATTTTGTAGGAAAGGATAAAAAATTTGGTATAGGTTTTTGGTTAAAAATTGCATGAAAAGTATTAATTAGTTAAGGTGATATCTTGCGTGGCGTACGGCAACTTAGGAAAAATAAAATGAAACAAATATATGAAATACAATACAAATAATTATGGCAACATAAATAATTATAAAATATTTATCATAACTTTCTTTAAATTGTATGTTGTATGTAGTATTAGAAGAAATCAACATTTTCATTTTAACAGAAACAAATGTGTAAAAAGAATATTATTTACCTATGTTTTGTTAATACGAGCACGCTGTAAAAGTAGAAACTCAGAGTTGAAAAAAACTTTTCCCTATTTTTTTCGCGTTCAAATAAATCCTGCGAAGACAAGCAATTCAGCGTTTGGTTTGGTCCTTCGCGTCCGGTCGTAAAATTCACCCCTGTAGCAAAGTGCATATATACCTCTAATTATATTTAACAACCTCTCAATGTCCTTGGCCCCACCGGGAATATTTTCCCAAACTATGTAAATGTGTGTCTAATTATTATTATTATTATTATTTTTGCATTAGCGGTACTCAAAGCCCATATGGTCCGGATACAGTTGTGGCAGTCCATCTTAAGCTTTAAAGAAGATCTCTCAGGCGGAATCATCAGTGACCGGAAGTGGCTAAACAAAGTGGAAACGGGAAGTCAATTCGTGCAAAAAATTGATTGAGGAGTACTGCCCAAGATGCTCAGGGCTGTAAATAAGACCAAAAATAGAAACTAAGTCACTAGATACTTAACAAGTCTCACAATACATGATTGTTTCCCACCTAGGTTTTTCCCGTATACTCTGTGTCCAGTGTCCTCCGAATATTTTTGTAATATAATATTTGTCCATATGATATAATTTTTGTCCTCCAAATATATTGTCTTGTCTTCTTTCTTTATGCTTTCACCGCCCCCCTATTTTCGTTCACCGCCCCCCAAATGTCACCAGAGGCGCTACCCCCCCCCTGGATCATTCCAGCGCCCCCCGGGGGGCGGTATCGCCCACTTTGGGAATCCCTGGTCTAGAACGATCCCTGCGTACTTTATGACCTATGGGGGCAGCTGATAGTGGGATCGCATCCCACAGTGACAAATTTCTGTTCTGAGGGGAAAGGGAAAGACATTTCTCGTTTGCCGTAAAATATTTAGAATAGCGTGTGTTTAAAAAAAGCATTTTTATACCTGTCACAGGTGTGGCATCTATATAATAGGTATTTAAAAACACTCACGTATTCGAATACAACGTTGTGTCAAAATTTCAAAGAAATCGGTGAAGAACTTTCGGAGATTTGAGGTTTTGAACAAAACGAACATTTACATTTTTATTTATATAGATTAAATATTTGTGTTCAATATCTGAGCCATTCACCAAATTCGATTAAGTCTTCTTTTTGAAATTTTTGAAATTTTAGTGTCAAAGCACTTGATTGACTCCTAACTTTTTACATTTATAATAAATTTCCCAAATAATAAGGATTAATTCCACTCGATGACAAAAGTTTGCAAAGGCGTCGAGGCAGTGATCTGAGGGTTACGGGTTTGATGCCAGTCGCTGAAAATCCACCGCCGTGTACACTAATGGAGGCTGGTGCACATAAAATCTGTCGTAGCAGCAATGTCTTCCAAGTGCTCAAATTTACCTCTGGAGGTGCATGGTCAGGTGTTCTGGTCACTGGGCTCTGTTCAAAATTACGGGACCGGCCCATAGTGGGGTATTGCTGGTCCATCTATATGGGTGCTCCCATAAAAGTGGCCAGCAAAACCGCGGTGTCATATGACGGTAAAGATACCGTCCAAGGATACCATGTGCCGCATTGAAATAAAGTGTCAATTCAATTTTAAAATTTCTTTCATGAATTTTTTCGACTCTTTCAACTTTCAAACTTTTGTTATGTCAGATCTTAAATCAAAACTTCTAATATGTAGATATTTAAAATCGATCATGATTTACAAGCTGGATGTTCCGGCAGATCCGTCGAGCCAAACAGGGGCTCCTTTAGGACCTGTTCACATGTAGCGTAAGCGTAGTCGTATTGAAATATATTTAACTAATGAAAAACCTCCAAACAATTAGCAACGAAATTTTTAAGGCCTATGATTGGTTTATTTCCGTCTCAACGCCATTTTTCCTTTTACGCTTACGCTAACAGATACAATGAGAACAGGCCTTATGATTACTGAAGGTATATGTCCCCTAAGTTCAGAATACAGTCGAATCCGGTTAATCGGACCAGCCGCTTATTCGGACCGAATCCTAAAGAACCAAAACAAAACTTATTGCATAAGCATGTTCGTGTAATCAGACCAGTCGGTTATTAGGACCAAAATGATCGCGTTCCGATGTGGTCCGATTAACCGGAATCGGCTGTATTTATATTTCATTCAAGTTGGGTGAGTAAAAAAAGGCTAAGCACCAAAATTCATGGTTAAACAACTTTTTCAAGCTTAAAAAATAAGAATAAAATGTATCATCGAAAAATATTTGTTTTCTTGTTCTTAAGGGTTTTATTTTTGTTCCGACTTCTCGCGTCTTTTCTCTTTTAATCATTTAGTTCTGTAAAGCATAACTTGAGAGTGTAAAAAAAACTATATACTGGCAACTTATTAAGATATTGTACCCCAAGAGAATATTGTGAACAGAGGCTTTTGGGATTCACGGATAAGAATTAGTTTGGAATTTTATATGTTGCGTAATGTTATGAAAATATTTGAAAGTAAGGTTTGGCAACTGTAGGACTGTTATCTTTAGCAATTTCGTAGTGTTGTCGCTACAATTGTATTACGGTTTCCTATTTGCTGGCGTTTTCCACGTGAAAGGGATTTCGGCCAATCAAATCTCGCAACACAGCAAGTAATATTTCCTCATATCTGTCTCACGTTTGTAGGCCACGGAGGCTATTTTACTTTGAAGGGATCTGCGGTGGAAGTAAGCAGTGAATTTTGCTCTCTGAATCGTAGATATTACATGTTTAAGTTTTAACTCTATTCAATATTATTAATGCAATCTTTTTTTACTTTGTAGCAACACCCCAGAAAACTGGATACGCACAGGACGTCAATAATCTTTTAGGACGGCTTTTCCGGACGCAGTACGGTAAGTTGCCTATCCAATGAAGATATGTTTTGATACAGTTTGACACGTAGACGATTTCTGAAGTGCTTTTTACAGCATGTCAGTTCAAGTAACATCTTATTATTTCTATACAGTTTTATTATAGTGACATTATTTGTGTCTAGGCAGTAACCAGCTGCGTCAGCGTATGTGCGTAACAGCTGATAGACAGAATTTTCATGTTACTCAGTAAATAAATATTGTAATTTGTTGCTTCTTTATCTGTGCGGGGTTGCAAATTTTATTGTTAAGCAGTTATAATATGTTTTATTGACCAAGAGTATAAATATGCTTTTAGTTTAATTGATGTTCAGTTACTACGTGGCAGATTGTAGATTAAATTACCTCTTCCTGTTTTGGCAAAGTGTCGCGCGAGCAGAATTCATGCTGTTACTAATGGTCATAAGTTAATACTAAAAAAAAAAATCAGTAAACCTCGTACAATGACACCAGGTTCCCCGGTCTAAATTAAAATTGTGGCAATTTTTGTAAGCTTTTGTTATACATTGTTTCATATTCAGTGTTTTGGCTCCGGAAATTTTCGCAAATATGTATATCTGTTTATATGCTTATTATTTATCTAAAAATGGTGATGATGATGTCTTAAAAAGGTAAATTGCGTATAATGTTAAAAAATTTATAATGCTGATTCTATAGTTGTTGTGTTTGTTATCAAACCTACTTTTAGCACTACTGTTCTGAAAGTGTGTTCTCTGTGCCTGGTATCCATCAAATGAAGAGGAAAAAATTGAAAAAAAAAAAGAACTTCAAACAAAAAAACTGTTAATAAAAAGGAAATATTTAACTTGCTCTATTAGTCCCCTAAATTTCTTACCCCTGCTAATTTAGATGCTTGCATGAAAGTAATTTCCACAGTATGTATGACATTTTTAGAATTATTGGTATTTACTATTGTTTTCTGTTAATTGTTTACTATTCCACTTGATCTCTAGAATAATTTGCATTTAAAAACAAATTTAAGAGTGTGGGGAACATTATTTAAGGACAACAAATGCTTAATGAAGAAATCTGTGTACAGGTCTTTGGATATTATGTTTAAGCCATGGGTGATAGTTGCGAGTTATTAAATGCAGATCTTGAAATTTAAAGTATTTCAACTTTATTTTCACATAAAATATATAAAATTTATCACATAATGTAACAATAAGTAAAATTATAAAGAATTAAATTTAATATTTCTTTATAGTCAGATTATTTGAATATTTGAAATTGTACATTGTTGTTAATAACATAAATGTTTTTTTATAGTGTTAAATAGGTATTTGTTCCTTTTTATGAGAAAGAGTATCTTGGATGGTAGTCTTCATTAAGCTTTGTGTAGCAGACTTTGTATTTGACTTGCATTTGCTCTATGAACTGATGCTTTTATTACAATGTGATTTAAAAATTGTTAAAGATACAAGTTAAATTTGACTCATAAAAATTTGCCTCATTTGTAGTCTAATCAGTTATCATAGTTCTAATGACAAAAGGGTCTGTTGATGTTCTATTTTTAGGGGGGGTGGGTACCTATGTACTTATTTATTATATACAGTAACCACTGCTTATAGTGATCAGTGGTTATAAGAATCAACCGTTTATAAGAATCAATATTGCAAAAACAAAACAAATGTAATATTTCCATGTTAAAATTTTCGCTTTAAAGAATCAATCCACCGGTTTTAAGAATCAGCCTACTCTTCGCTTTCCTTTCATTTTTCCAAAAAAGCCACTTAAACCCTCAAAAGGCACGAAGTTCTTTCTTTATTTTTTTAAAAGAAAGAGTGATAAGATGGGATGGAATACAGTCGTAAAATGCATCCCTTTCTTTGCTAGGCATAACATAATAGTTTCCCCTTAAACGCTTTAGCTAAACACTGTCCTATTAGCTTGACCCAGGGGCATCCTACCAGTGTGGATCCGATTTCACTTTTCTCCACTGACAAAGAAAGACAGGGACTCTTTTTTTTTTCTTACCTCCCACATCCTGGTTGCAGCTTCCTGAACCCTGAAACACACAAATCTTCGTGGAAGTGTCCACTATCACTTAGACAAACGTGACATTATTAGATTCAGCACATTATCAAACTGTGAAATGTAAGCTTGAAGGTGAATCTTGGTCTGAGACTATTGGTATTGAAAGAGGTATAAACAGCCTTCTTAAAACTTTATTATGTCAAACTACCATAGAAAACTTTTTCTTGCACCCTTCCTGTAGTTGAAATGTTAAAACTGTTAAGCAGGTATGTTGTAACAAATATTGGATTTTTCTTCTCTTACTATAATCATGTATATCTACTTATAGGTCTAGAAATTAAGTTGTATTTTTAAAATTATAAAAATAATTTTAATAAAAGATAATTAACGTAAATTAAAGAGTATTTTATAGTAAATTATCTAATATATGTATATATAGGTGTGTGTGTTCCTGCCCAAAAACTAAATTTCGGCTATAAGAATCAACTGCTTATAAGAATCAAAAACAGTAATAACAAACGTGATTCTTATAAGTGGAAATCACTATTTTAATTTCAATGTTCTAGACTCATGTGTTATTGACATTTTTTTTGGTTGTCCCTCAGTTATTGTTTAAATTCTCAAGATTAGACATTATCAATTTCGTCTAACACACTAGATTAGTTTTAAGATAAGAAAATTGATTAATCTGATGTGCTCTGCAGGTAAATTACAAAATTCTTCTAACTTATAATATGTATCCACATCTTACCAGTAATTAAATGTTTGGTTTGGGATTTTAACCAAAGTCTTCTGAAATTGTGTTTGTATTTAAATACTTTTAGTACATAGTAGGGAAGCAGACTTAATCTTAAGTCATGAGCCAGTGAAATGTTTAAAATTGACTGCATTATTACTGAATAGCAGTTTTTAATAAAAGTTAGCTTGATAGAAAGAGAAATAGCTGTGTTTTCACTTTAAAAAAAAATGAAACATTTTTTAATCTTGCAAATTCATAATATATATATTTAAATGCTAAGAGCACACAGTAGCAGTTTTAAACTGCATCATATGTTCAAATATGAAGTACTATGATAATAAAGATTGCATAAATGGTTATGTAAAGTGATTATAAAGTGTTTTTGTAGTAATAATTGAATGATGCAAAAATATAGAATGTTCTTGCTAATTTTTCTTCTTTTAAAAGTTTTCTATTATATATTAACATTTTTAACAATTTCATGCTGTTTTTTCTGAAATGTTTATTAATGCTAATAATCAGATTTGTTTTAACAGGTATATTCATTAATGAAATTTTTAAATACTTGTTTTTCTAAAAGTGCATATTTTATGTGTAGTTGAATTTATAAATCATATTTTTTTATGAATTCATATAGTGTACTGTACGACTTGGCCTGAGCAATTGACCATGAATCTGGACGCGGTTCATGAGATGCCTTCTTTTGGTGACCAGACGATGATGCCTGTTCACAATAATAACATCATTGATGAAAATGGCAAAGAGATCATATATGAAGCTGCCTATAGTTACGATGAATTATTTCCGTCTCTCCCAGATAATGAAGTTAAGCCTGAAGTACCAGTTGTGGATATAGGACAGTGGACTCAAAAAATGAAAGTGAAATCATCTGTTATAACTCAGGTATTTCATTCATTTGAAAAACTTTTTTATATTAATTCATAATTTTCTTATTTTTATTTGTGCATTTAATTTTTTGGTTATGCAGCATCATGAGCTTTTGATGTTGGATACTTAATTTAGTTAAAACAGTCATAAAATTTGATAACTTAATAATGGTAAAGTTCTTTTATTAACTGATCCATGGGCAAATACAGATTGTATTCTGAATGTAGGGTATTGGATGATGGACAAGAGTTTTAATCTGCCCTTTACTATTATAAAAAAACACAAGTTTTGTATAGTGATACTGGCTTTTTTCCCTATTTATGTTAGAAAATAAACTGTTTAATAGCTTTTAGAAACTGATGGATTAAAATTCCTCCAAAATGTATCAGTTGTCAAATAGACCTTTATAATTTTATAAACATAGAACTTTTGCTCTGTTTTTCAAATTGAGGATTTGAATTATACTTTTGTTAATAATTGAAGCTTTTATTACTGAAGGAATATTGCTTTGATATTTCATACATTCTTGTGCTAATAGTAAAATAAACACTATACTAAAAAAAAAAAAACTAAATTTCTTTTTTAAAGGTATGCTGAAATGAAAATTTCAAATACTGTGCATCATTAGTGGTGCTTGTCTTAATTGTGAGAGTTTGTAAAAAAGTTTTATATAATTTATTGTATGACTTTAAAGACTAATGTACATATTCAATTAACACTTTCATAGGCATGTAGTGTCATAAGTTCCCTAAATACCATATTCTATGAACTAAAATTTTACTTGTATAATTTTGGCTTCTTATTAATTATTTGTTTATATGTTTAGGTATTTCATGTACCTGTGGAGGAACGGAAATATCGGGACATGAATAGCCAGAGATTTGGAGAACAGGGTGAACAATCTAAGATCTGCACTGATATCATGCAAAAGACAGGTGCTCATATTGAAATCAGCTCATGCAAGGATCAGAGTCTCACCATCTTGGTCACAGGGAAGGAGGAAGCAGTACTTAAAGCCCGTCGGCTGATTGTTAAAGAACTGCAAACACAGGTTTGTCAGCAGATATTTCTGTGTTTGAGTTTGCTTATGATTAAGATTTCAAGTTTTAATTTTTCAAAAAATATATTTGAACATATATTGCTTGTTTAAATTTTAAAATCACTGGTTTTTTCTTAATGTAACTAATTTAGTTTTAAAAGGATTTATTATAGGCTGTATTTTGAGCTGCATGGTTTTAGGAATAATATTCAATCTTTGGGTTTATATCACTTCACAAAGCTAAATTTTATAAATTGCTTCTGTAGTATGTTTCATTCAAACCAAGATGTCTTCTACAGGAGTAAGATTAAAATAGGTGTTATAAATGTTTGTACTGATGTACTGAGTTGTATAAGCTGGTAAAAACCTGTTGTGATTAGTCAGGCTCAGGATTTCAAAAATCACTTTTATTCAATAGTTTTGAACTTCATTAACCATCTTGTTTATTGGGTAAAGAAAAATGAGTTTTTTTTTTACCTATAGTATCATGGTGTTAAAGAGGAATGTCAGCCAAACAGTTGTCTTCAGCTTTGTGGAAACATTTGCACAAGTCTCGTAGTCTTACTTCTCTATTTAATACTGATTTGTGAAAATTTAAACCATCTTTGTCTTTTTTTAATAGCTTCTTTTCTTTTAGTTAATGCTTTATATGAAAAATTTAAAGTATGTTGTATTGCTACTTTTTTACTTAAATTTGATAATCTATATTTTCAGGCGAGTATTAGTATTCCTATCCCTAAAGAACATCATAGGTTTATTCTTGGAAAGAGTGGAAAAAAACTGGCTGATTTGGAATTAAATACTGCAACAAAGATCACAGTACCGCGCCCAGAAGATAATTCGGACTTGATTAAGATCACTGGAACTAAAGATGGCATTGACAAAGCTAGGCATGAAATTGAGCTCATATCAGATGAACAGGTATTGTAAATTAAAAGCATTAAAATTATTAAAATAAATCTTAATTGTAATTTATGATTTATTGTTTTTAATTTTTAATTATATTAAAAAAATTATAATTTATTAAGGTCAACACATACTGCCTTTTTTTGTTTGTTTGTATAGATATTACAGGTATTTCTTTCCATGGATTGTGGTTGAAATTTTCACCATCTTGAATTTTTGTACTTTTAGGAAATTTTAGTGTTGGAAATTCTGGATTAATTGTACCTTTTTCTAATGTTTATAATAGTTTCTTTTTTTTAGCTACATTTTTGCTGAATATTAAAAGTGTAGTTTATAAGGGTTTGGGGTATTTTACCCTGTGACAATTCATTCTATATTTGTAGTTTTATTTAAGCTTTAATCTTGATGCTTCCGTTAAATAGTCATAGAATTTTGGTGAGCTGCTTAATAATGAAGTAAAATGCCTCAGTTCTGTCCCTTCTCCCTGCCTATAATTTCCTCAGAAAATATTAAAAGATGCTAATTCTTAATTTTTTTAACATTAAAAGTTCTGTTATTGTCTAAAACCCCCCCCCCCCCCAAAAAAAAAAAAAAAAAAAAAAAAAACACCCTCCCCCTTAAAAATGTTATTAATTATAAAACTTGATTAATTTAATTAACAGATAAGTTTTAGGTCTAAGTACTGTGTATTCTCATTCCTCCCAGAAGGGACTGGGGAGGTTGAATATAATTCCGTATGAAGTGTTAGTAGTCTTTATGCTAAAATAAGGCAAGCATTTAATAGTATTTAGTCATATGGTAGCTAGGATTTTCCTAAATTTTGCCTATAGTCATATATAATATGTGAGAATGCAATTTTCATTTGCTAATTAAACTTTTCATTGCATATCTTCTTTGGTAATTCCATATTATTTAAAATCAGATAATTGTTTTTCTGTGCATATTTTACCATTATCAGTTCTTACTTTGAATAAGAGTATCAATTTATTGTATGTAAAATAAACTTTGTACTAATTATCTCTTAAACATTAAGGTACTGTTTTCCAACAAGAATAAAATTTGCATAATGCTGAAAGAGATTTGGTGGGGGTTGTTTTCTATCAAAATCATTAGGTAACAAAACAGTGTACTGACAGTTTTAATAGTTATTTCTGGACTACATAGTATTCCATATTTCTCCTAAATTTAAATTAGATCATAAGTTGAAATTGGTGTTAATGTGTTACTGGTCACATAATTTTGAATAAATTTTTGTTTTGTTCTAGGACAAATTGGCATTTGAACGTCTTGACATTCCAAAAGTTTACCATCCCTTTATTTTCGGACCTTTCAACGAAGTTGTAAATCAAATTAAAAATGAAACTGGTGCCAGAGTTAATATTCCTCCTCCATCAGTAAACAAAAGTGAGCTTACTATTGCTGGGGAAAAAGAAGCTGTTGCACTTGCGAAAGATAAGATACTCAAAATCTATGAGGAAAGAGTAAGTTAATATTTTTATATGAAAATATTTGTTGTCTAAATAGAATTTATCTATTATAAATTTTTGTACTTGTTCATTTTAAGAGCAAATAGATAATTACTGAATCTTCTAAAGTTTAAATTCAGTTTAATTCATATTTTATATATTTAATAAGTACAAAGCATACTAAAAATATATATTAAAAACACTATAAAAAATGCACCAGTGTGTTGATTAAATTCATTACTTTTCTTTTGTTTGTTAAATGTCACCAAGGCAATGCTGTAACACTTATTTCATTGGAAATTTTTGTTGAATGTCAAAGAGGCAAGTATACAAATCTGTCAAAGTGATAATTATTGCAATTTATTTTGCTAATAAACATATGCTTAACTCTCATGATCTTCAGTTGGAGAGTTACTCAGTTTCAGGTGCTCTAGGCCAAAACTCTGTTTTAGAGTACCAAAATTTCTTGGTTTTCTATTTATTACTTAAGGGATCCTTATGTGTGTGTCCACTACAGGTGTGTGTTGACATATACATACAAATATGTATGTAAGTATTAGTTTAAAACTATCACTATAATTTGAAAAGCTCAGTTTTTTTGTCTTGAAGCTTTAAAAAAGGAAATATATAATAGTTTTTTAGGACTTGTCAACTTGAATCTGTAGAGGTATAAAAACTTACTTGAATGAAAGATGGTAATAATCCTTTTCTACTAAAACTTTCCCTTTTTTAATGTTCAAGTTATTAGTTAATAGCATTAATTTCTGATTCATTAGGATAGATAAAAGATCATGTCTTTGACTTTCTTAACAAGAGATTTAGCTTTGTTTTTTAAAAATATTTCAATTCATTGACTCCCAGACATGAAGAAATAAACATGCTATCATCGTGAAGATTAGATATGGCACCAAAAAGGAATTTGCATTCCTGATGTTACAGTTCTTCCAGTTTCTTTCTTACCAGAAGTGATGTTGCTGCTTTCCATAGTTTTTATTCATAAACATGATTTCCATAATTTTGGACCTTCAATGTTGCCCTCCCCCCATTTTTTTTTATAATCACCTGTTATTCATTTTGATTATATTTTTGATTTTAATGAATCCAGAAAAAAAAACTAGTATATCACGAGGCATGTCTAGAAATGAGTTTAACTTAATGTCAAATGTAGAATATTCAGAATATTGTATATATACTTAGTTGTATTAAATAACAGAATTGTTTAAAATGTACAATTACTGGTAATATTGCCAGAATGTGGTAATTTTATTTCATTCTGGTATGGGGTTTAACAAGTATAATCTATTGGAATTTTTTTTCATTCTCATTTGTGTTAAATAAATTTGACTGTTTCCTGTTGTATTAAAGAAAATAAACCTTTCTGAATGTTGTTAATTATATTTTACCTTTTTTTACTTTTTTGAAAAGCCAACTTTATGAATTCAATTTATCTAGAAACGAAATTGCCAAGTAGTGTCAGTAGAAGTTCCTAAAAATCAGCACAAATATATAATTGGACCACGTGGACAAACAATTCAAGAAATTTTATCTGAAACTGGTGTATCTGTTGAAATGCCACCTCCTGACACCCAATCCGATACAATAACACTTCGAGGTGAGCAAGCCAACCTTGGACCTGCACTTACCCTTGTGTATTCAAAGGTATATATTTAGTTATATGTATTGCAATTGATCACTCTTTTTAAACTAATTTGTGTTTAATGTATGTGGAGTCTGGGTTTATATTGAGACTTTGTGTTTCAACAGTTTGAAGAAGCTCAGCAGTGTGGAATCATTTTCCTTTTACTACTTTATTTTAAAAATTTTTTAATTAGCTCAGAAATAAAAAGTGCTAATCAAAGCACAACTGATTTTTATTGACCTTAAGTTTTTTTAGTAATCTAAAGAAGTATATCGAAAAAGAGAAAATTACTGTAAGTTGCATTTCTTCTTGTAGTGCTGTGAAAATTACTCCAGGGGATCTGTAATTATGTGGTTTGCTTATTTACTAAAATTGATAGAAAATTTAAACAAAACTTTAATAATTGCATATATTATGTAACCATGTAAGGCATTTATATACTTAATTTCTGAATTTCCACGCTTAGTTATGTCTTCATAGAGATAGAATTCTAGCATTTATTTTAATCATCCTGGTTTTATACTAACTGTATCTACATTTTTGAGAGAACTTTGGAATACTTAGTGAATTTAGTGATGTTAACATTCTTTCATTTCAATATATCCAGTGAATCGGTGAATGACATGTTTTTAAGCCCTGTAATTTTTAATCCTTTTTTATTTATTTTTTTTACAGGCAAACAGTGTTGTGACTGAACATGTGGATGCTCCCAGTTGGCTTCACAAATATATTATTGGGAAAAAAGGAGCCAATATTAAGCAAATCACTCATGACTTAACTAAAGTAAATTATTTCTGTTTTTTTTTTAAATGTATGACTTATTTTAAGAGAAATCATAATGTTTAAGAATATGGTTATCATTTGTTTGAAAAATCCTTGTAATAACGTTAAGTTGCTTTGTATATTTTATGTTATTAAAAAATTACATTAAAGAAGTGTATCTCAATGGATCTGTGATTATGGATTTATTGTTGTAGTATGAAGTGTAAAAAAAAAGAACAGTAAATGCTGTACAAATAAATAGTCTTAAAGAAAAGAGGATTATCACTTTCTGATTGTTTTGAAACTCGAGATTGGTTTCCTTATAGATTTAATGCATTTTAATCTTAGCTGTATGTATTTAAAAACTGAAGCAAATACTTCACTTTAGACGGGATTTTCAATATTCTTTATAATATTAAAATGGTTTCTTATAAAATTCTTTAATATTAAATTCAATTGCAGTTTATCATTGTGGTTAGATTTTTTAAACATAATACATATTCAAAGGATATTTTAAAAGATTTAAGTATATTTGCTCTGTATAACTTCTTTTGTAATGAATTTTTTTAAAGAAGTTGTTAGTTACGATATTAAGTTTTTAGGTGTTTGAGTGTTGCTCATTTTCTTTTATGAAGCGTAGCAGAAAGCACCAGTTCATTCTAGACTAATATCCTCAAGATGGGAGTATTAGATTATTTTAATTATTAATAAATATTTCATGCTTTGTGTTATATAGTAGAACTGTCCGCAAGTTGAATTAAGTCGTAGGTGAAATTCTCTTATAATGTAAATCTTGAATAATGGAATTTTTGTAGATATATATCTACATTTGAGGTTACACTTGACTTTTCTCCAGTTGACTTGTTTTATAGCTGAAAAGCTGCTTAGAATACATGTGCATATGTTTATTTCAAAGCAGTTTTAGTCTTGTAGAGCAGTGATTCTCAATCTGTGGTCTGTGGGACGTTTTCATGTGGTTCGTGGAATATTGGCTTTTTGGCATAATACTAATGTATGTAGTAGATTTAGGCCTATAAAGGTTTTCATATATTTTAGTGTATGTGGTCCGCCATTGATTTGGTAAAGTGTAGTGGTCCTTAGGTGTGAAAAAGGTGGAGAATTACTGTTGTAGAGCATTACTCAGCTTGAAATTTCTTTTTCATTGTTTCTGATATAGAGGAAAATTAATTTTTTGTAACACTGTTAAATACTTTTGTAGATGAGTGCTTACTTCTATTTCTTTAGCTAGCCTTAAATTAATCTTATAGTTTGTGTTGTTCTGATGTATTATAACTTCAGATAAATTAATTCTAGGTCCAGGTTGATTTTGCTGATGGGCATGACAGCATTAAAGTAGAAGGACCCCCTGATGAAGTTAAGGAAGCTTGCAGAAAATTAAAAGAAATGACTGAAAATCTCAAAACACAAGTTGCTTATGAAGAAATCAAAATAAAACCAGCTTTTCACCGTCATATAATTGGCAAAAATGGCGCAAATAGTAGGATCTTTTTAAAAAATTTATTTTATATTGTCTGATATTTTAATGGGAATTTTAATTTTTTGTATCTAGATTTTATTGTTGCTTAGAAAATATACATTCTTGGTTTTATTAAATAGATCTCAGATAGATCCTCATTATAGGAAAGTAACTCAAACAACATCTTATCTAATAGGGATGGAATGATTATGCGTTCTATAGAGGTTTAATCATCTTTATTTTAAATAGTGTTGAAAAGTATGCCCTTCATTTCATCACACTGTGTTATACTTTATATTATATTAAAAATAAATTTTACTTTCTGTATGCATTCACTAATGCACTTCTTTCAAATTTTGATTATCCATAATATGTTTACGTTTAAATTGTTTATAATCTTTCTTCACACAATATTTTCTAATCTGTTTCTATTGATTTAATGATTTAATAGGATGTATTATGCTCCTATTTCAGCTTGTTGTAAGTATTGATGAAAAATTGATCAATCAGTGTTTGGTGATATGAAACTTCTATATAGTTCGCTTTTGTACTTGATCAGTTTTCTTCATTTGAATTTCAGTTCAGTGAGTCTCTACTCTGCTTGTGCAGCATTCTTGCTCCATGTTCGTTTAATTAAAAAAATTTTTTTTGCTTCACTAGTACTATTTATCGTGTAAAGGTTTTAGATATTTCTGTTATCATAATTTTTATTATGTGATGAACATACATTTGCAGAATTTGTACGCTTATGGGGAAAACCTTGAAAATGGAAAATAATCAGGGAAAAAGAAAAGTTTGGGTATAAAAGTTAAGACATGTATACAAAAATGCATTGTTCCCCCCTGAAATCCTGTAATTATCAAAGAATATCTCCTTGAATTCCTATAAATTTGCAGCAGACTGTGCCAAGATGTTTAATTTGAATTTTAATGTAACTATTGCTGGTGAGAATGTGAAATTGACCATGAAAACAAATCTTCTTCTCACCTAAAAATGTGACTATCCAAGAACTTAATTTTCACAAATTTCAACCCTCATTTATAGAAGCAGAGGGTGGTAAAAAAATACATTTTATCCCTCTTAAAATATCTCATTTCTTTTTTAAAAGTATTTTGGGAAACAAGGAGAAGTTAAAACTTTAGCAGAGTATTTTCAATCTTTTTTCTAAACAAAATAATTTTGCTCTAGGGAGGAAATTTAATAATTATGATTAGCCAAAAAGGTTTTATAGTTTTTTTGTCATTTAAAAAAAAATAAAATTTTAAGAACTTTTTTAACAGTTTTTTTATTCAATTATTAAAATTTAGGGGGAAAAAAACATAGTAGAATGTTTGATTTTGTGGTAATCTCCTGTTAGAGAGAATTAATGTTGGGGAACACTGTGAATTAAGATATGTTAGACAACCAAGGAATCTTAGATGAACGTCTGTATTTGTTTCATTGTTTTGTCTACAGTGTATGATTAGGTTTAATGTACTATTTATATAATGTTAGAAATATCACAATATTAAGATTTAATAAAGAGAATTGCTTAGTATCCAACCTCTTTTTTCCTCCATAATACTAACTACATAATTTTATGCTTGTAAATACCATATTTAATTTATTATTGTAAAATTATTTTATATTTACAACTAGGATTCTTTAAGTAACTTAAAAGGGATTTAACGTAATTATAAAATTTGAGGCAATTTATTTTTTTAAATTTTGTATTTAAAGATGGAAATTCAGTAAAATGCAATTACTTTAATTTTCAAAAGGTGTACAGTGTGTCTCCAAAAAACCTTGACACATTTTAAAAATTTATACAAAAAAAAGTATACAAAGTAGGAACAATGTCATGAACATAGTCAATTAATTTCAATAAGTGTAACTTTTATGGCACAGGAACATCTAGTTGGTAATCAATCTCAGCCTACGTGTGTTCCGAAATGGATTCCGTAACATATGAAATTGCAGTAAGTATTCATCTTTTGAGTTCTTTAACACTATATCACCTTTCTTTCTATCCTTTCTTTCAAGGACACTTCTGGTTTTCTGAAACATTTTATACCAAGCTAAGATGTTGTTACGACTTGGAGGATATTTTCCAAATTTTGTTGCACTTGTGCAACATACTGTTTTGAAATACCAGCCAACGTATATTGCTTTATTAGATGGCGTTGCCATATTACAACTTTTGCTTTCATGGAACAACTAATGCCACCTCTTCAACTTTCTTGACACAGAAACTCTATACAGTAACACATCTTTGAATTTCCAGTTCTTATCTTGTATACTTTTTTCGTATAAATTTTTAAAATGTGTCAAAGTTTTTTGGGTCACCCTGTGTTTTAAAAAGATAGAACCTGGACAAAATTGTGGGGAAAATGTTTTGTTTTAGAGTATGAATATTGTTACAAAGAAAATGGGTACATTCCTATTGGATTGTTAAAAGTTGTATAAAACTGGCATCATTTTCAATTTTTCTATTGCATCTGTTGGAAGATCAGTAAAAGCAGCATTGGTCCTTGATGTGAAGTATGAATCTGTGTCCCATTCTAATGTTAATGCATAGCAACCACAAGCAAAATTTCACCTTACTTTTATATTGAATTAATGTATTTCTATTTCTCATTAGATTTCTGTTAATTTTTAAGGTAGCTCCTTAAAAATCAGTTAATTTATTCTTTATTTTAATCTTTTAGTCAATCGACTGAAGGAGGAGACAAAGGCTTTAATTAACATTCCATCAGATGACAGTGATGTGGTTCGAATTGAAGGGGATCCAGAAGGAGTTGCTCAAGTTAAAAAATTACTTCTGGATATGGTTCACAAAATGGTAAAACAGCAAACCTTAAAGTTCAGATTTAACTTGTTATTGTATATACTAAATGTTGAAGGGTGATCCCTCTTCCTTGACGAGGCCTAACTGCCCCTGGGTCCATTGCTTTTCGCTGTAAGAATTGATTACACTGTTGACGAATCCAGACGTGATCTTTACTCCCAAAATTATTTTATTTATTTTATTTTTTTTTCCTTGCTAATGCGGCAGACGATCGGACACTATCAAAAAAATATTAAAATAGGGTAAAATAAAATGTTCCTGAAACTGTACTATATTCTTTAGTATGTTCTATCAGATTTAATTGAATATTTTCTTCATTATTTTGACTATGAAAATATCCATTACAATTTTTTATAAATATATTTTTAGTTTTTTTTTTTTACATCATTTGCATACATTGATCGTTGTATTTATTTTAAATGTATGTATATTTGGCATTAATAAATTTATATATATACATTTTGGCATTAATTGCATACATTGACAGTTATATTTAATTTGAATGTACTGCATAGCGAATTACGGGTTTAAAGCTAGTTATACATATATTTCTACTGGGACACACCACAGTAAATACACTTATATATTACAAATTTTCATTGAACAATAAAATCCTGTGCAAGCCACTTTCCACATGACAATCCCCTCTACACTGACCTTTAAACTGGAGAACCAATGTCCCGAACCAGTCTTTTTCTTATTCCCTGTCAAGCTGGTTCCTCCCCTTGCTCGACCACCCCCAAGCAAGCAGTTTTGGTCAGTTAGTCATCGGGGAAGAATAGGAGTCTATTCCTGACACTAAAAGAATTATAACATGGTTTTCTGAGTTGAATTTGTAAACAATTTGTAACAAATGTTGTGTCTAAGTAACCTTAGTTAAAAATGCTTAAAATTCTTTTTATTTTATTGCCCTTATGAGTACAACTTTTTTCATGACGAGTAAAAGTTCCTTGTTCTTTAGTTTTAGATTTGTCAACTCTCCCACAATGTTTTGAAAGATTCATCAAAGGAGAAACACAAACTCACATTTTGTGGTTTTAAAAAGTGAAAGTTTAAGTCAATTTTAATGTATTAGTTTTTTCCATTATTGGTGCTCATTTTTCTAGGAATTAATTTAATTTCATGCAATTGTTTCAAAAGGTCTGATAGGGGGTGAAAAATATTCTGTTACTGAAGAAATTCTCTTTGGACAATACCCTATGGAGAATATTTCTTTTTTTCATAGTTCCGTCCACAGAAACATTTACTTTATTAAATTACACATATCTTATCTGTTGAATAAGTCTCCAGTTTTTTCTTCCACTTGTTAACCCTTAGACCGGTGAGTTTTCGCCTTTGGGTTCTTCCCCAAGCGTTGGGTTATTTTTTGGAAATGCGTTTCGCAGGATGTGTGTTTTGAAGGAACGTTCGAAAACGCGAGTTCAATACAGTTAAGTCATTTAAATCAAAATAAATAGTACAAAATAAGAGAAACATAAAAATTTTTAAGAATACATATGTATATTTATATAATGTACAGTTTTTTTGTTTATAAATTTCTTATAGTATGATATATTTTAAAGCAAGGTAATATGTTTAAACCCACTTCAGTCTTTACACTATAAAGTTTATTTATTACTTAGTCCAGTATAGACTTTTCATCACTTTTGTCATCGAATAAATCTGAAAAATCACTCTCGGAATCACTTGAAATGTCAGTTCGAATAGCCTTAAGATTTTGGAAACCCAAAACTCCCATTTTATGCTGTATGTATTCTCAAAATATCACCTAAAAATTTACTTATCAGGAGAGATTGTATTTGAATGCCATTTAGTTTGCCATCTATTGATGTATGAAAAAATTAATTTAGAATGTGTTAAACACGTTTGTAACATGCAAAACTTTCGAAAATCCAGTTAGACGTGTCCAGTGCATTTGTAATGCTGGGAGAAAGACTCTGATGAATGCGCTGAGCACATTCGTAACGGTCTAAGGGTTAAACCAAAGTATCTATAACGGAAAATTAAGTTCTATTGATTCATCATAGTGTATCAACTTTCAAACTTTCATAGTTTCATTTTTTAAAAATATTTTAGTTCATACTTTTTTTTGGTAATGTTTTGGGATTTCTGTTAGCTAAATATGATTTGTTAGGATTGAGAATTAAGCTGCCTTCAAATTTGTAAGCATATGCATGTGTATTTTTAAAAAGTATACTAATGAAATGTATACTTAATTTTTCAGGAAAACGAAATCACAAAAGACGTTATTATTGAACAGCGCTTCCATCGTAACATTATTGGTGCCAAAGGGGAAAAAATTAGGGAAGTTAGGGATAAATTCAATCAGGTAGGTCTATAAATCTCTTTGATGTTTACTTATGTTATATTAACTTTGTGTTTCCTTGTTAGTAATTTAATACTTATTGCAGGTTAACATAACCTTTCCGGAACCTGGTTTAAAAAGTGACAAGGTTATTATTCGTGGACCAAAGCAAGATGTAGATGCTTGTTTAAAATATTTACAACGTATGCATGAAGAAATGAAAATCAACAATTTCAGTGTTGATGTTCCCATCTACAAACAAAATCACAAATTTATCATTGGAAAAGGAGGAGCAAATATTAAAAAGGTTAGAGTTTGTCAATATTTCAAAGTTAATTAGAATTTAACTAACTGATAGTGATAAAGATATTAAAAAAAATTCTGTAAGTCATAAGGAATTTTTAAGATATTTAACTATCAAAAAAATATATAAAAAATATTTTGCCATTGGAACCACTCAGCATTGTGGGATTTATGCATTTTGTCATATTCAATTATCATTTAAGTAAACTTGTCATTTTATTTTTGAACTCCTGAATTTTTTTTTTTTTAAAGTATAATTCAAAGCTGTAGTTCGAGAAAATATCATTGTTAGAAGTTGAGTTTCCTGTATACTGATATGTGATAGTTAGTTTCAGTAAAAAGAGATTAGAAATGTAATATTTCCATATTCATAAACAATTGTTTTGTATTACACTGAAGTTTTTTTTCTTTCATCAGATCCGAGAAGAAACAAATACCAGAATTGATCTTCCAGATGAGGGTACAGAATCTGATGTTATAACTATCAGAGGTAAAAAAGAGGATGTTTTGGTAGCCAAAGAAAAAATTTTAGCTATCCAAGAAGAATTGGCAAGTGTTTTTTTCCTCCCCCCCTTTTAATTGTGTGTGTGTGTGTGAAAGATATTTATAGAGAGAAATTTACTTAGTCTATTGGTTGTGTAAAATCAGATTAAGTGTTAAGTATATTAAAATATTACTTCAGTATTTTTTAAATGAATTTGCTGTATGAAACTCGTTGCTGTATGAGTCTTAAATTTCAGTTACATTTTGTTTCAAACTTTTTTACTAATTGTTATGTATAGTGAGTGCTCTATGTATACTATCAATAACTACAAAATTTTAATTTAATTTTTCTTCATGTTTTTAGGATAACGTTATTACTCAAGAGATAATGATTCCTGCAAAATTACACAATTCTATCATCGGTACCAAAGGACGCTTGATTCGGTCCATCATTGAAGATTGTGGTGGTGTTACTATAAAATTTCCAAGTGGTGGCACAGGTAGTGATAAAGTTTCAATCAGAGGTCCTAAAGAGGATGTACTAAAAGCCAAAAAACTCTTGATTGAACTCTCTAATGAAAAGGTATGTATTCTTAGGTTATTTGCAATACCAATTCTATGAAGACCTGAAACAATTATTTTGCCTAAATATTCCAAATAATTCTACTCAACTATTATAATTCCACTTAAATGAATAACTTATACAAATTGGAAATTTAGGAACTAGCAGATTCATAAACAGAATATTTTAAGTCTAATCTCCCACTTGATTAAAGCATTTTATTGCAGTTTTATAACTTAAGTTTCAGCTAACAGTCAAGTAAAGAAAATCTTTACTCAACTTCCTTTTTATTTACTTTTTAAATTTATTATTACTTAGTACTTGTGCTTTCTTGCATTTGTTGCATAAATTGATCCTGTGGTCAGTGGCACCTGTGGTTCCAGGTTCATTGTAATCACTGTCCCTAGACCTAGTTGTTTTATTAACAAATCACATACTATCTACTCATATACACACACACATATATATATATATATATATATATATATATATATATATATATATATACTAGCTGAAAACCTGCACTTCGCTACGGAGTGCATTCAAATTAAATACAATGGTCAATGTATGTAATTAATGCCAAAAATAATAAATATATATGTATAAATATTTTTATAATAAATGCGACAATCAATGTATACAATTGATGTAAAAGTATATACAGTGGAATCTCGATCTATCGTTTTTCAAGGGACCGATTGAAATGAACGACAAATGCGGGAAAACGATAGATGGAGAAACATAACAAAGCAATATGGTCGTTGGGACTGGATAAAATGAACGACACATATGGAAAAACGATGGATCCAAAAACGATCGATCGAGATTCCACTGTGTGTATATATATATAATTTTTAAAAAAGCCGTAAGGGATATTTTTATAGACAAAATAATGCAGAAGAAAATATTCAAATTAAATCTAATAGGACATACTAAAGAATATAGTAGGGTTTGAGGAATAATACTTTAACTGTATTTTAATATTTTTTTTTTTTTTGGATAGTGTTCAATCGTCTGCCGCATTAGCAAGAAAAAAAAATCTTTTTGTCTATTTCGTTGTTATGACATGACGATAAATTTATTTAAAGTACCAGAAAAAGAAATCATGTGCTCAGCATTTAATAAATTAAATTCTAAAAATTAATCTTTAAAAATTCACCAAAAATCAGAAAATGAAGGTAAAGATTTGAAAAAGATTTTATTACAAAGGAATTTTTATGATCTTTCTCGTGATATAAATTTTATAACCTTCAAATTATCATTTTACATGCAAACTTAAAAAAAAGTTACTAAAACAGCTTAAAAATTTAATTTTAAAAAATCTACGAAGAATTTTTCAAAAATCTTTCTTAGTGCACCTTTACACTAAGAAGAATCGCCATGCGAAATTTCAGCCCTTTTGGGTCCAGCGGTTTGGTCTGTGCTTTGTCAGTCAGTCAGTTACGGAACTATATTTTATATATATATATAGATATACTAGCTGTTTACCCGGCGTTGCCCAGGTATTTATCAATCTCAACTTTTTACTACACAGGAAAAGGAATGAATTCTACCTATAGTGTAAAATATAAGTAATTTTATTTGCGGGTATTTAAAAGTATATGTACAGTTTACAAATGATAAAATTACAAATTCACTCTATTTAACTCAAAACTTGATTATAAACAACACTTTTAGTTTCCTATATTCATCTCAGTGACTCCGAAAACAATGGATTTGACACTACTCTCGGACATTTTGGACATTTCATTTTTCCCCTCTTCCCCCAATGCTGTTGGGAGGGGGGCTGAACTTAAACGGCATCAGTTGTGTCACTATTCGTCTTAGTGACCCCGAAAACTATGGATTCGACATTACTCTCGGTCATTTTGGACATTTTATCTTCTCCCCCCCCCCCCCCCCCAACATTGATGGGGGTGGTGGTGTTGAACTCTCACTTAAACAGCATTGGGACTGCCACTGTTCCTCTGTGACTCCGAAAACTATGGATTTGACACTACTCTCGGTCATTTTGGAGATTTTATATTCCCCCCTCACTCCTATGGTAATTGGGGGGGATGAACTTGCACTTAAACGACATTGGGAGTGTCACTATTAATCTCAGAGACCTCAAACTATGGATTCGACAGTGATATCAGTCGTTTTCGATTTTTACATGTGCCCCCCTGCCTCCCTAGGGGTGTCTTATTGTGAATCTAAACCATTCTCGAATCAACTTAATCACACACACAAAATTTCATAAAAATCAGTCCAGCCGTTTAGGAGGAGTTCAGTGACATACACACGGACAGAAGAAATATATATATAAAGATATGTAAAATCCAAAAGTCTTCCTGACATTATACTAGTTTATAAAATGCAGTCTTTTTATAGCTTGAGTTTGATTTATTGTTAAAAAAAATTGCAAATTTTCTTTGTTTTGCCATTTAAATATGTATTTGAATAGAATGTAATGTCTAAACTTAAACCACAATACAGAAATAGTTTTGTACTTTTTTGATTATAAAATATTTTACTTTCTAGTTATAATAGATATGCAATATTAGTGTAATAAAAATCTTATTCCCATCTTATAGCAACTGACCAGTTTTAGTGCTGAAGTGAAGGCAAGACCAGAACAACACAAATTTTTGATTGGGAAGAATGGTGCTAACATTAAAAAGGTAAGATTTTAAAATTTTCTAATGGCCAGTTTAACCCTTTTGCAGTGGCTGTTGCGATCACATGCTTTCCGCTGAGGCCGGATGCGATTCCTGTGAGTGTTCCCTCCAGGTCAGGTGCCTTTAAAGCGCTGAGCCTTATTTTATGAAAAATTCCAAAATAGTGACATTTTCAAACAAATCTATATATTTAAGCTATATATGTTACATACACATTCATTTATAATTTCTCTATTAACAAATTGTTTTACAGATTAAAATCTTTTTTTACAGTATTTACTTAACTATCAGTGTAAATCAGAAATCTTATAACATCAAGGTCTGATTGCACTTCAAAACTAAAGGGGGAAACCCGTATGTCCAACACTGCAATCCCACACCAAATGAAAAACAAAATTAGTTGTAAATAAAGAAAAGGTTCAAAGTTTAAATGTGCAAAGTTTAAATGCTCTAACCACTGACAACCAGCAACAATATTTAGCTCTCTCCATTAAAGCTATCTGTCATAATGTGAGTTGTATCTTTATTTTAAAAATAAGGTCACATCTATGTGTATTCCAAATTTTATGGACATAGGATGCCATCTAGTGCCCCCCAAAATTTACTAATAAAGCATTCCAATCTACTGTCATGTATACGTAACAGTCGGGTGCAAGTCTTTTTTTTTCTCTGTCACACCCATGTGACAGCCAGGTGAAAACGTGGATAAGAGCTGTCATGCATACATGACGTTCACCATGAAAGGGTTAATGAATTCTAGATTTCCTCATCTAGCCATATTAAATAAGGAATAACATCAGGTTATAGGAAAATTTGTTAGGAAAGAGTGTCGTATTTTTCTCGACACCGGAAAGCTTGTTGATTGTGCCGTGGTCTGGCATTTGCATATACTAAATTAATAATATATACTAATACTTTTGTCACTGTCCATGTGTCATCGCCTCACAATATCAATATTGCTGTTGTGGTGAGGTAGTAGAGATCGGATCGTAATTTGGTATGATGTCACTACGGCAGCGGTATAAATCATTTGTTGAAAGATGATGGACAGTTGGCAACATGTTTATGCAAATCTTAGATCCGGGCAGTTGACGAATATTTGTTTCTAATGTAAGCTACTTGCTGATGGCTTTGCACGGTGGTTGTGTTTGTTCTCTTTTTGTTTTTACTTTGTTGTAATATGTTTTTCAAGAGTTATTTTTTTATGAGTTTATTTTTATGAAATTTAGTGATAAAATAAACTTTGAAATAGCAGGCATTAGTTTAAAAAAATCAATTTCACGTATAATTTAATGCACAATATCTACTGGCATCCAGTGACCTTCAAAATTTAAAATTTATTTAGAATTTCATGAATCTGTAATTTATTTATTGTACTTTTTAAAAATTATCACCCAATCAATATATATATGGGCAATGCGTTATTAAAGCGTAAGTGATACTCGGGGGTGATAAGCAAACTAGCAAGTAGAGGAAAGAATAGTTTAAATTCTGATTTCATCTTGATGAAAACATGGTATTTCTTGAAATTTATGTTATTACTAGAAAACAGTATGAACAAATACCATTCTTATCTTCAGTGTTGCTTGTTATTGAGCCTTATTTGTATTCACTTGACAACTATACATCTGTGTTCTGGAGGTAAAAGACACAAAGTCCATTTTGTACAAGTAGACTGTTTAACATTTTTCTTACATATTTTTAGAGCTCTTGATAGTGCATATATCTAACTTGTATGCTTCCATAGAAGATACTAAGCCAGTTGGAAAGGGCACCATGTCCAATCGTTGTATCGAGATAAAGGACGCTAAGTGGATTTTAATTTAACTCTACTGTAAAATTCGATCATTGTGACTTAGTGACTTTTACCTCCAGTAGACAGATATATTAACTTACTTGTATGTAACTTTTGTTAGACTAAAGAAAAACCGTTTACTTTATTTTCCTTATTTAATTTCATATTGTAGTGTAAATTTTTCATTCATTCACTCATATGTATATATTTTAAGGTAAGAGATAAAACCGGAGCTAGAATAATTTTTCCTAATGAAAATGATGAAGATCGTGACACTATCATTATCATTGGTCGAAAAGAAGAGGTGGAGGCAGCTAAAAAAGAACTAAATGAAATTATTCAGGACTTGGTATGTTATTCACTGAATTATTTCATCATTTCTATATTATCAATGCCTGTTTCATTTTCTAGTATTTTCTTCTTTACTCAAGTTTATAATATTACTTTCTTTAATGAAATTACAGGAGAATACTATTGAAACCTACACTGATATTGATCCAAAACACCATCGCTATTTTGTTGCTAGACGTGGTGAAGTACTTCAACAAATTGCTGATGAGTTTGGTGGTGTTACTGTGAGTTTCCCTCGCAATGGAACTAACAGTAGTAAAGTAACTTTGAAAGGTGCAAAAGACTTTGTTGAAGGAGCTAAGCAACGTCTGCATGAAATAGTCACAGATTTGGTGAGTAATTCGTGTATTACTTTTAAATGATATGTGCAAAAATATTTTAATGCTTAAAGTTTTTGTTCAAAGTAGTAATCATTCAAATATAGTGTAATTTTAGGAAACTATATCCTTTACTAAACTGTATAATTATATGATTCAGTGTAAAAACTAATAAATAAATTAAAAATATAGAGTATTAAATTATTTTCTAGACTACATCTGTTTATAGAAATATGATTTTTCCATAGTAATTAAAAATATTTCTCCATCTATGAAACTATTTTGCATGCACTTGAAATCTATTTCACTCAAATGGAATAAAAGTAAAATACATTTCTGAAAAGTCTGTAAATCAAGAGGACATTCCTAGCCAGATGTTTTTTGTTATCCTTCATCTGTATTTTTAAGCATTGTTTTTGTAACCTATGTTAATTTTTAGGATGCCATGGTGACCGTTGATTGTATAATTCCTCAAGAGCATCATCGAACTGTTTTAGGAACTAGAGGGTCAAAAGTACAAAACATTCAACGGCAATTTAATGTTAACATTAAATTCCCTGATCGAGAACGTACTGACGGTAAGCTGTATTATTTTATTTGTTAGTATTATTTTAATAAAGGCCTTAAACTTCATTTAAAAAAGAATCAATTTGTTTAGTGAATGTGGCTAGTTAAAGAGTTTTAATTCAGAAACAGTTATACGGTTTTAAAAGTTTTAATTCGGAACAGTTAATTCTGTCTGATCTTGTATACTTTAAATTTTGATTTCCTTACTAAACTTTTTAAAAAATTGCTATTAAGTTGTTTAAATGTGAGGTTTTTGTAATTTAGATACTGAAATATAGTTAATTTTATGCTTGTAACTTATTAGTTTTGAAATGGAATTGCTCAGTCTTTTGTTTTGAGTGACTTGTCATCACTAGTAGCCACTGATGGCAATTTATGTATATATGACGCGTCTCGTTACTGTCCGTATAAATTTACTTTTTATAGGCAGTCGTAGCTGAAAACTGGAAGAAAACTATACTCAGTTCATAATTGATTCTTTATTGTCTTCAAACTCTAACGCAAATCTCAGCTCACACAAATGGCTGTTTTGCCATTTCTCAAACTTCTCACCCAGCAGCATATGTTTTCAAGGCACCACGTCAATCCATGCTCTGCTTTTTAGTTTTCCATCCCCACGTAATAGCAATGCTGGGGAGCTGTGCCCTAACATGTAAACGTTATATAATCAGTGATTTGACTGGTGCTACCTTCTATTTATTTTTGTTAATTACTTGATCCCAATTAAGATGAACTTAAGTTGTTACTTACACTTACACACACACACACACACACACACACACACACACACACACATATATATATATATATATATATATATATATTCATTTCAGTGTTAAGCCTAAATGCCAATAACTGATTTGTATTCAATCTTCTGGGTTTCTGTTCCTTGATGCATGCATTTGATTAGAAACCATAGATTTGTTTCATTCATCCTGTTTTTTAAATGAATATTTTTCTTCAGATTCTTTTGTATGTACACAGTTGCCTTTACCCAACATCAAAGTAATGATAAAGTTTATTTCATAAAATATTTTGCAGGACCTTGGCTTTGAAAAAACATACAAGTTAATACCGTATTGAGAATATTTGAGAATTTTTAAAAAAATATTTTATTAAGATGCAATGTATAATTCAGTAGTGATTAGTTTCAAGAAAGTTCTACTGGTAGGATATTGGGATCTTTATTAAAATATGAAAAATTTTCTGTCCAAAATGGTTTGTGAAAGAAATCTGGACTAGCCAGAATTAAAAATTAAAAAAAAAAAAAAAGTTTAAGATTTAATATGGAATGCAAAACATGTTAGTGTGTGCAATTTATTATATTTGGAATTTCTTAAACTGAATTTGTCATTTCAAAATTGTTTCCTTTGTTATATTTTACTGTCCTTTTTTGTTTCTTTATGAAATATAGCATTTTATTTCATTGAGTTGAATATAATTATTTTATCAGTTTTGTTAGTTATAAACTCCTTTTCACTTAATGCAAAATCAGCCTACTTTGAACAATAGATACTCCATTTCACTTTACAGTTTACCCTTTTTTTTTTTGGGGGGGGTCGTCTTTTTCATTTTATTAGATTAAATTTCTTCTGCATTAGTAAATTATATTCATCAAATTTCTCTTATGATAAGGTTTTTTAATTGGAAGGAGGGTTTTTTCATAAAATATACTCAACAGTGTATGCATACATAGGTCTTCAGGAATTTTATTGATTAGCTGTAGTTCATATTTTGCGCACTATTTTGCACTTCTCTACCAGGGGAGAAAATCTATCGGCACCCTTTTATAAATAAAGATGTACTTGAAGAAATTTAGTATCTTCACTTCAAAAAGTGCTTATGATTATTTTCCATTTCTACTTTTGAGCATGGAGTAAAGGAGATTAACGGAACAATTTTGTGGCAGTTATAGAATTAAAGAGTACTAAATTAATGTTGAAGAAAGAACAAGGAAATTGCTTATCTATCACTTCAAATTTTTGAAAAGACCCTTGAAATTAGCATCTTAATAGAGGTTTAAAATAATCTATCAGCTGATATTCTACAGCAGAGGTTCTCAACCTGTAGAAATCTATGGACCACTAAGCCAGATATTGAACCATGTGCAGACTCCCCTCCCACCCACACACTTACGGGGGGGGGGGGTATGAATATCCCTCTGGCAAAAGGGATACAGGGGTAACGTATTCACTTTTTGTTTTAACCTTTAGAATTAGCGTAAATCTCAGCCTGAAATTGAAACATGATTGATTCATAGGTGATTATTTAAAACAGTTTTCTAAAACACATTATTTATTATTGCTATTGTACTGTGTACAGTACGACTTAACTACACATTCTTTAATTTTAATACATAAAAATTAATTCAACACCTGATAGACATTGGATATATTTGGCCCATCTAGTACAATGAACATAGCTTTCAAAATCCCCATTTGGCAACTTTTTTATGTGGTGCCGGACCACTCCCAAGGCTATTGCAGACCACCTGTGGTCCATGGACCACCAGTAAAGAAACCAGTGTTCTACTGCATTTAACCTTGTACTTATTATACATCTGAGAAAAGTATTCCATTATTGAATTTAATTGTTGGTCAACATGTTTCAATAGATAATGAAAGGCCTGCTATGAATGGAGATTACCATGCTGAGGTGCCAGATGATGACCAAAGAAATACCATTAAAATTAAAGGAAGGCAAGAGAACTGTATAGCTGCCAAGCAGGCTTTATTGGTATGTTATTTTGAATTAATTTTTCCCCCTGTTTAATATAAAACTGTAATCTAACTTAATGAATTATTTTGTATTAAGGATTAAATATTTGAAAGCAAAAGGGAAAGTTATTGCAAGAATAGTTTGTCATATATCAGTTGTGGCCTTAATGAGTCTAAGCAAATTGTATAATTTCAGATACTCTTTTAAAAATTTCTAAAGAGATGAAAGTTTTACTCAGTTCCCAAATTCCATTTAAAAAAAAAAAAAAAGCATTAGTTCTTAAAAACCTAAGCATTTGTACAATCGGAAAATTTAATTTTTGATTTAGATTTTTAAGAACTTTTAAAAATTAATTTCAGCTTTAATGAAACATTATAGTAGTACTTAGTGCTTATAATGAATATTTATTTTTGAAGTCACTAATATGGAAGATTTTGTAACAGTAAGTTGTTAAAACTGTCTGCCACAATTGGTTAGCACAACTTATATTGCATCTTCTCTGTACAAATTTTAAATAATTGTAACCCCAATCTTTACTGAGATGTTATGAACACTAATTTGCTATTTTATGCCCAGTGTTTCATTAATGTGCTTTTGTCATGGTTTATTCAAAAGAACTTTTCTTTGCATGAAAGATTACATAATCCTTACAGGAAAATCTGAAAATTTGTTTTTTGTTTTTGTAAAGCAAAAATGTATACTAAACACAGCCTGAGCACAGTTCATTCTTTTATTTCCTATTAAATATTTGTTAATTGCGTTGACTGTTGGGCAGTATTTTTATTAGTTATAACTTTCACTTTGTAAAATACTTAAAAATTTTATTGAATTTGGGTGCTGTACAGAATTTTTAGAATGCTTTCTACAGTATTTTAAATGATGTTTAAGGGTTAATGAAATAGAAATTAGCTGAATGGTCTATGTAGAAGTTACTTAATAACAAGAACAATAGAAAATTTTCTCCAACTTGGACTTGAAATGGGGAATTTTATTATGGAAGAATTCCCAGGGTTGTTCCACTTACCAACTACTTTCTTCTTGCCCTCTATTACAGTAAATCTGAATTGTTCCACCAGCAACTTTAATTCTGCTTTCAAGCTGGAATCAAAGCACCCTATTTCCTCCTCATTAACAATGGTGGTTAGAAAATTGTTTTTATTTGAAATTGTGAGTTTCAGAACCAAACTCATTTGAGGGACTAACTGGTTACAGAATTTCTTGTTCACCCAAATGTTTTGGTACATTCTTGCACACAGCAAAACACTGATACTGCTTTTTTCTAAAGTTATGCCCTGTATTTTACATCTGTTAACATAGGATTACGTAGAAGGGAAAGTTGAGCATGTCTCTACTTGATAACCAGAGACGTGCTCAACTTTCCCTCCTCCCCAGAGTTGAGGGAGTGGTGTGTTTAGTCATCACCGGACATGATTATTTGCAGGCCCTTCTTTATAGAATTAAACTAGCCGATTCTCCATTCTGCCCACTCTGCAATACTATGCACATGACTGGGGAGCGTCTTTTCAGTGGCCCCTCGCTACTTGACATTCACTCTTGTGATGACTTTGGGGTTCTCTCCCTTTCTGGAGCCACCTCCCGGTTGTATTGTACTGCAAGACACCTGCCTGAGAAGATGATGACGGGCTTTTTAAATAGGATTACGTTCCTCAATAAGTCCTTTGGAGAGAGGAAACATTGTCCTGCGTCACCAGTTATAATTTTGGCAGTGCGCCAAACCCAGTAGCAGTAAACAGAAAAGTACCAAAATGTATTTTTTAAGAGTTAAGCAAACAATAAGTAATCCTACGTTAATAACCCATGGTAGTTTCGTTAGAGGAGACTACCTGAAATATTTTTTTTTCTGCATGAGACCTTCAGGCTGTGCTATGGTATTGTTGTTGATACAGTTTGCTTGTCACTTTGAAATGATATGTCTTTGAAATCTCCAGTTTTTATAACAAGATAGAAATGAAATTGTCTCTTTTCATATTTCTCATGTCCCTGTGCATTTTTTTACTTGAAAACTCTTTCAGCTGTGAGAAAGTGGATTGTTGCCCTCTAATTTTCTTTACCTGAATTAGTTCATTGATTCCTCATTTCATTTGACACTTTCCTCCCATAGTTGTTTCTGTGTCTTGTTCATATTTGCTTGACAGTGGAAGTTAATTTTCATGTGCATGTAGAAGCCACAGGGTTTTCCTCCTTCCCAAATACATATGGCTACTGCATTTCACTGTGGTTTTTTTTCTTTTTTAATTCTCATTTTGTCAACCCTAATGTGTTTACCATGTATGCAAAACCTGTGTTTTAGTCATGAATGTTTTCACTATTTACTGTATATTCCAGTTAGTGGAGATTTATAGACAGCTGGTATGATTTTCTTATGCTTGCTTAAATATCCACTGTTGAGGTCTCGTATTGAAATTCACTTGGAACTTCAAAGAAATAGAAATTGAAATGACTGAAATTTTCCCTCTGTTCATTACTTTCATATACAGCCGGAGTAAAGCCTTGTATTTTTAATGATTTCTATCTTGGTCACATTTGTCTAAGTAGTTGTGCATTTTTCTATCTAGGATATTGTGCCAGTCACGGAGGAAATGGAAGTGCCATATGATCTGCATCGCTTTATTATTGGTCAAAAAGGCAAAGATGTACGGAGTATGATGGAGCAGTATGATGTTAATATCATTATTCCTCCTCAGAGTGATCATTCAAATACAATCACAATCAAAGGACCTCCAGCTAAAGTTGTTCAGACAAAGGCAGCTCTGAAAGAGAGAATTGAGCAGCTTGAGTTAGAGAAACAAGACAGGGTAAGTTCAGAGTTCTACATTGAAATAAAGATTAGTATTTAAGATTTTGCATTAAAATACCATTAATTGTAAAATTATGCAATTATTAATAAAATTAGAAGTATAAATTGTAAGTTAATATTTAATTTTTTATATTTTTTTCTGAGAAAGTAGCAGTGGATGCTTTAGAAAATTAATGTAAAAACAAAACTAACAAATTAAGTAATACTGTGCATATAGTTCAACAAATGTTTTGTATATACAGTGGAATTTCAATCGATTGTTCCTTGAATCATCGTTTTCCCATGTGTGTTGTTTATTTCACCTCTTCTCGATGATCATATTGCTTTTATGTTCCCGTATCTATTGTTTTCCTGCATTTGTTGTTCAGTTCAGTCGGTCCCCTGAAAAATGATAGATCGAGATTCCACTGTACCTTATGTTTTCCAGTTTTAATTCCTTTTTAAAAAAGTTTTTTTTCTATTTAGTGAATTTCCCAAAATTTCCCCTAGATTACTACAATTGTATTAAACAATTGTATTACTACAGTTGTAATTATCCTCAAAATAGAACTTTGATACTTTTTAAAGATATACCTTGCTGAACCCTTTTGAAGAAGAATGAGTTTTCATTAAATTTTTTTTTGTCATGTGTTTTGAAAGTAAACACTTATCATTTTAATTGGATATTTGACCTTAGTGAGTCTCCTTTGAATAAGCTGAAAATTTATTTATAAATTGAATAAATGAATATTGGAATGAGACAACAAAAGAAGCAGAAAATAATTCAGATTTGGAATGTGTTCCATAGGGGCAGAATAATAGAATGCCTTTTTTTGTTTGTTGTTATTTGTGTGTGGGGGGGGGGGGATGTTTTAAGGTTTTTCTAATCTGTCTTGTTTCATTAGTTTTGATGTTATATTTACTATTGAATAATTATCTTGTTCACATAAGCTATAGTCAGTGGTTAGAGAAAAAAGTTATTTTTCTTATATTTGTAGTTCAAGGATATCAATTTCTGCTTTCATTTTACTAGCTATATCTATACCTTTGCTCCAAATAGTTGCCAGTTAACATTAATATTGAATATTTTAGTAGAAATGAAATCAAATAACTTTATGCAATATGAAATACTTATTGATCGGCTGAATTATTAATTGCTTATATTTTATAGAAATATCCCTGAAGGAAAAAAAAATTTCAGGCCCTTTACATACAAAAATTAAAGTCAGTGAATTGATATATCCCCAGTGTTTTGAAAGTGGGTAGAAATTTTTTGAATTGTAATTTTTAGCTGTTCTTGTATTTCAAATTTTTACTGTTTCAAAATAATTAAAACTTAGGCATCTTTAGAGACTTAGTTTTATTAAATAAAAAAAATTGTGTTATTATTTTAAATTATTTCAATAAGTAAGGTTAAGTAATAAATTAAGAATCAGTATTGATGTTATAGATATAAGTAAAAGAAAGAACCTTGAATATTTGCGACTTTTCTAGAATGCTTTCTATCTAATTTGTGTACTATATCTCTCTTGACAGCTTCTAAGAAGCTTCCAGTTGACTGTGGATGTTGATCCCCAACATCACCCTAAAATTATTGGACGTGGAGGAGGCGTTGTCAACAAAATCCGTAAAGACCACAATGTAATCATAAACTTCCCTGAGAGGGAAGGTGCCAACGAAAGAATTATTACAATCACTGGGTATGAAAAGGATGCTGAAGCTGCCCGAGATGCTATTCTGAAACTTGTTCAAGAACAGGTTTGTGCCCGCTGCTTTAAATAATCAGCTACTAGTTTTGTAAATATTCTGTAAATGTTAAATAGTCATTTACAAAAGTTTCATTACTGTTGCTTTCATAATACAAGGAGTCATTACTCAAGGGAAAAATTCAAATCCAAAGAATTTTGGTGCTTATTGGGGAAATTGTTATTGTGGTTTTCTATTCAGAAAAAAATTACGCCCAGTGGCATAGTGGTTAAAAGTGTCATGCTGCTACACCACAAGTCAAGGGTTCGATCCTGCAACTGGGCAAGGTGAACTCAGCTTTTCATCCTTGAGTGGGTCGATAAAATGAGGACCAAGCATGCTTGGGAACTAAACTCTAGGGGTCCCACATCAGGTTCACCACCTGACTGAGGCATGCTGTATGGCACCCCAAGCCCACGGTCAAGAAAGTGGAGATGGGCACCACGGGCCTTGGTCCACAGCGGACTGTTGCACCATGAGTTTAGTTGTAGTTTAGTTTAAGAAAAAATTAAAGTTATTTAATTGCATTTATGTTTTATCAAACTTGGAAAAATTATTTATAGAGAACTCTTGTTTACAATTTTTAATTCAGTGTTCCTAGAAAATGTCTTTTGATGAAAAATGTTTATACACTGTGAAATAAATCAACTTTTCACTGTGAAAAATTTTAAATGTTTCAGAGAAAGGACAGAGCATTTAAGAAGCTCTGTTATAATCTATAAGCATAAGAATCTTTCACTCAGGTTGTAAAATGAAATTTAAATGTTTGGCAGAGAGTCGGTTTTGAATTTGTATGACTTTTGGTGAGATTCTAAAGGCTCTGGCAACTGAAATATATTTGCTAAATTTAGTATTCTTGCCCAAATTGTTAACTTTTCTATTAAAGGTCAAACTGTTTTGTCCCTTTGAAGGGTTGATATATCATTGATAGTTTATGTTGTAGTATACATTTCATTATTTTGTATTTTCGTATAATAATTATATGTATTGGTTGGTGGTATGTTCCAATTGAAACTTCATTTTCTATTGGAAATAGTAATGTATAATCAGGTTGACTTTAATAAACATATTAACCAGCAAGAGGAATTGAAACTTCTTATGTTATGCTGTAAAGATATCTTCATAATGTCATGAGAAATTCTTAAATGACTTTTTTTTTTTTTTTTTTTTTAACACTCTTGCTTCTTTCTTTGCTGACTTTTTAATTAAATGATTTTATTTATCATAAAAATTTCAAATTTTCTTAATACAACAGTAAAACTTATTTCATTGTAAATAATTTTAATGGATATCATTTAATATTTGAGTCGGTGAAAGGCAAAGTGGTGTCACATTTTCAACTTTACTTATTTGAGGGCAAAAATATAATCTCCATGTTCAATTTATTGTGGAATTGCAAATAATTATTTGCAATATTATGATGATTATTATGAATTTGTTCAATTTATAATGGAATTTTTTGTAGTTTTTGCAGTAAAATGCTTTGGACTTGCACAATTTGACTTACTGACTTGCACCACTTTGCCTTTCACCACCTCATTTGTGAAAGCTTTGTATGCATTTAACACTGTAATTCATTTTTAGCTTTGTAGGTACTTTCTTTTAGCTTTTATTATTTATATTCTTGTTAACTGCCAGCATGCATTCTAATTTGTTTGTATAAATCAAAATTTTCAGGAAGACATGTTCAAGGAAGAAGTTCCAATTGATGCTCGTATCCATTCTCGCATTATTGGAACCCGTGGCCGTAATGTCTTAAAGATCATGGATATGTATAAAGTGGATATTAGATTCCCACGTCCATCTGATCCTGATCCTGATCTTGTAATAATTCAAGGAGCTGAAGAGGATGTCCTGGATGCCAAGGATTACTTGTTAAATATGGAGGAGGAATATGTAAGTCAAATGATGTGACTTGGACTCTCTTTAATGTTTAAGAATGTTATTCATGATTTCTCTTTAAAAATATTGTAGGATTCATTAAAATTACTTAGTGACTGTATAATAATGTCTTATGAAGGCTGAAATGATTTTAAAACCATTCTTTTCAGCATCAATAAAATCTTAAAATTAACTTTCAATATTAATTTTAAAAAAATATTTCAGGTAGTCTCCTCTAATGAAACTTTCGCAGGTTATTAACGCATAATTACTTATTGTTTGCTTACCTTTTTTTTAAAAAAGGTACTTTTCTATTTAACTGTTTACTGCTACTGGGTTTGGCGTGCTGCCAAAATTATAACTCGCAATGTAGGACAATTTTTCTCTCCGAAGGACTGTTATTGAGGAATGTAATCCTACATTAAAATTGACTGAGATACATATTTAATCAAAAATAAACGTTACAAAAATATTAGGTCACAATTCAATACCTTAATTAACAGTGTTCTTTCTGTTTTTCATTTTGTATAAAATGAATAGTACTTTAAAAAAAAAAAAAATGATGGCTAATTGAAAGCTGTTTACCAACTCTATCAAATACTACTATATTCTTTGTGAACCTGAAATCCATAGTTAGAGATCTTCAGTTAGGAGACAATTTCTTTCTCATATTAATCGTTATGTCCATGATATCTGCATTTTACATGAGCACTTGGGCACATTGCATATATTCTTATTTGTGTATGTTATTACACTGTATACCATACCATAGTATGATTTTGATTATAAACATATGTAAAATTTTCCCTCTCCTTTTATATATATATATATATATATATATATATATATATATATATATATATATATATATATATTAAAAAACTGCTTTTTTTAATTGGTGCAATCAAAGGGTTTATGTTTGAAGCATCATGGGGAATAACAGCAAAGCCACTGAGTTGTACTCAATGTACAGTAACATTTTTGATTCTTGCCTATGATTGCAGATTTTTATTTTCTGTTTGGGTCTGTCAAACAGAAAATTTGAAAGCTCATTGTTTTCCTGTTCTCACTCCAAAATGGAGAAAAAAAAGTTATGTACTAATTTTTTCTTTTTTCCATAGATTCTTATTGATTTGTTAATAAAAACATCCATTAAATATAAACCAGTGCGAGTGTAAATGCAAGTATAAATGAAGTTGTATATACATGTATATATATAGTATATATATATATATATATATATTGTCATGATGATTTCGAGGAATAGGGAAATAACAGATTTATTGACCAGCCGCAGCTAATATGAATAAAGAGAACTTCCCAGATTGCCCGGAACATCACCTTAAATACAGCTTCTGAATGTTCCCGACATTCCCACTGGAAGTGTGAAGATTATTCCAGAAATCTCTGGAACCGGAACTGAAATAATAGATAAATTTGCATACAGCTCTCATACAGAGCAAATTAAAATAAACTATTTTCTTGCACCCCGATGGCAGCCGCTTAGGAACCTCGGACCTTCAAATTAAACATTGAGAGTGATACCACTGAGCCCCGTTGCTTCGGTGAAATGCGGTTTTTATATATATATACACTAGGTTTAAATTTTACATTTACTCTCTTGGGAATATTAGGAATAGCTGTGGAAACATGTCTTTTGTAATAGGCATTTTTTTCATCATTTTATAGCTTAAGATTTTATAGTGTAGTGCTTCAGAGTATATTTCTTATTCTTATGATCTGTGTTAAAAATGTGTAATGCATGCTCAGAGTTTGTTACAATCTGTAAATAATAATAAAAAAATTACATTGAATTCTTTTTCCCTCAGCTTCAAGACATGAAAGAGCGGGATCTTTTGCGGCAGTATACCAACCCTCCCAGCCGTAATGGAACTCATGAAGCAGATGGCAACCGTACTAATGATAAAGGATTTGTTGTGAAAGGTGCTCCGTGGGACAAAAAGAAAGATGCAGCTCCAGATACTACTAATACTCAAGAGTTCCCGTCCTTCGGCTCCGGGGGAGATATGCCCCCCAAGCCTGTGGCCTGGGGTCCCTCTCGCCGTTAAATATGAAATAAAGTGAATATTTTCTTTCAGCAATTGTTTCTGTATCTCCTTTTAAGCATATAAAGGAGTTTTAGGACTTTGCATAAATTTTTGAATCTCTGAGTGCCACACCTCCTTTTAAAAGAAAGACTCAGCGAGCTTCTTAAGAGTTAAGAAAATTATTTTTAGGGCTGCTAAGGGGTGGTGGTTACATTTATTTTTTAAACTGTTATGCAATCGGTTAGGTCTTCACTATAACGTTCATGAAATTGTTTTCTGTTATTTTTCTAACGTAGTTTTTTACTATTACAGATTTCTTTATGAGATGTTACTTTTCTGTCTTTTTCAGATCCTTTTAGTACAAATTGATGTAATTATGGAAATTTATAATGGAGCAATAATGTTAGGGAAGGAAAGAATTTCAAAACCCCTATGTATTCTAAATAAAAGTTGTTACATTTTATGGATGATTTATCTAATTTGATTCAATGTTTTTATAAGGTGCTAAGACTGTATAATTTTGTAAATTTGGAACTATCTGATATGAGCAATAGCATTTTGGAATGAAATTTTTGCATATCAATTTTCTTTTGAGGTGTTGACCCTGGGGTTGTTAAATGATGCAGATCAGAATTATCTGGGAATTGTTGATTGAACCAGGTAACTGAAATCTTTGTATATTCCTTGAGAAATGTATTATATGAAAATTAAAGGAATTCTTTCCAGTAGATGAAATTTCTTTTTATTTTGTAAAAACATTCAGACACTCATTTTTCCCCTCTTTTATGTATATACATATATGCGGAATTGCTGTTTTGCTATTATATTTGTATTTTAAGTTTACTTTTATGCTAGATTCGAAATTTTATATGGGGGCATTGCTGTTTCATGCAGGCAGGTCATAGAAATAACTTAATTACATATTAGGTAATTACGCACTAACAGCTTATTTTATTATTTTTTGAAATTGCATCAAGCTCTTGTCTGTTAGCAAAGTTTGGGGGGGGGGGGGGGATTTCAATTTTACTCTAACAATTCTGTATCAAAAATTTTCTTAATTCTTTACACTTGAGAGAAATAGGGTTGTAGTTTTTTCGCTTTTTTTGATAATTGGAGTGTAACACTGTACAGGGATCTCAGTAAGATAATTTTGAAATTTTATATTTGGGGTTTTGGGTATTGTTTAAAATTTATAGAACTGCCTAAATAATTTAAAACTTTTTGTAGAAACACCCTGCTTTTTAAAAAAAATTATATTTACTAGAAAATCAAATATCAATAATTAGCTGGGAAAATAACTAAATTATTAATGCTAATTTCTTTGTGTTTTGTTTTATAGTTGACAAATTTCCAAACTATATATCCACACTACATTGAAAAAAATTATATTAAAAAAAATTGAAAGAAATAGGAGCATGATCATCATGTAATATTGCCAGAATCAGTTACTGCCTGAAAGCAATTATATTTCAATAAAATACCTGTATTTTTTTTCTTTGACAGTGAATGTATGAAGAATATGAAATAGAATGGAAGATAATAGCATTTATTTATTAAAATTTTTCTTTAATTATACCGCATCTAACTAATTTTGACTTTAGATAAGTGCCTTATTTAGGTTGGTTTTATAGAAAATCAATTTTTTAAAAACCTTTTGAATGTTCTCACAGTAAGGTATTTAAAGTTATAAATTATTTTCGACATAATTATATTTCTGTAGGTGAAGAGTTATTCAAAAGAGGTTATATCTTCACACATCCTTCAGTTGATGAAATTTTTCAAAAAGTCCTAGTAAGTAAGTACATAAAAATTACTTAAATTAAAAAAATTGTGTCGCAGAATTCAGCTTTCTTGGAATCTTGGTAGGCAGGTGGTTTTTTTTAAACCAAAAAATTTTCCTTTTAAAGTCTTGTGGATTAAAAATTTTTCATTTATTTGTTTGAAGCTGTGCAACTATAAATACATTTAATAGTTTATTTTATAAAATGATTTTATTCTCTTTAGTGCTCTGAGTTGAAATTGTTTTATTTATGCGTATCACAATATATGAGATGCCTAATTATATGCAGAGGATGTTGGAATTTTCTATTGAGCATTTTATGTATTATAACAGCTTGTTTAAAAGCTAGTAAGCCTTCTTTATAGTGATGCACAGCAACTACTCTGAAGTGTAGATTCAACAAGATGTCTTTTTTAGATAATTGTCTGTAGTGAAACCTTTAATTTAGATGAGGAGGATATTAGTTATTGACTCACCCAAGTGTTAAATAATTAAAAGGGGGTCACAAAATAAAATTTATTCTAAAATGCAAATAACTTAAGTCTCACCAAAATTGAAAAAAAAAAAAAATAATTTTCAGTAATTACAAAGTACTTGATAACTTAGCAACCCAAAAAGTTAAAATTTACTTCTTAAATTGAAAAACTCATTTTTTCTGATGTAAAATTTTATACTTTAATCATAATTTTTGGCTTCTGTATTAAATTTTCCAATAAGTGGTTAGTGAATCAGACTGCTACCCTATGGGTCTTAGTTCGAATCGCAACCCAGGTTTGGAATTTTCTGTACTAACCCTTCATTGGGAGTAATGTTCAACCACTGAATGCATCTATAAGAAAGTAGCCAACAAATCTTGTGGATTATATGGATGAATGTCCACGGGATGTCTTCTACACTGGTGTAAGAAATTAAGAGAATTTGCAGACTTGGTCGATTATCTCTAGTACTGCAGCACAGACTTTAATGAAATTTGATTTGTACATACATTGATACAATACAAAACAAATAACCATTCAATAATTATAATACACACACATGATCGTGCATAACACTCGTTGGAGTCGGAAGGTATGAAACAGCGGTTGCAGAATTAACAAAAAAATGAGTTAATAGGGGGTATGGTCCTCTCTTACAGATATACAGGTCTCGCAGCGTGATTTCATACTTGAAATAAGACAGTTTATCATTTCCTGTGGCAATTGGTCCCACTCGTTCAGCCACGCTGTTTTCATTCCCTGGATGGTTCTCGGAGGGGGGCTGCGGTCTCGGGAGTTACAATTGCCCTCCCCAGAGCGTCCCAGATGTGCTCTATAGCAGGGGTTCTCAACCTTTCAGGCTCTGTGCCTCCCTTTGAACACTGAGTTCATGCCCCCCCTCCATCACCACCACCATATGTGTTTAATACAAGTAGTAGTACAATCTGAATTTGAAACTGAAGCTGGTTATTAAATGAAAATATAGAACAGATAATTTCATACGCAAAATTTAATATTACTACACATATCTTAATTTGGAACATATTATTATTATTAGAACATATGAAATCAAAAAATTAAATGCAGATCAAATATATTCAGGTAATCAAGGATCTAGGTGAGGTTGGCATGTAATGCCAGTCCCTTTCACAACATTAATGAGAGGGCTGGCACTGTTTGCCTTTGACAAGTTTTTTAATATTAGGTTGTAACTGTGACAAAGCACACCTCAGGTCACTTTCAACGTCCAGACGTAGACGTACGACAATTATAGTGTTTTTACAATTACGACAATCGTGTTCGTATGTCGAAAATACGTTACGGTTACACTGTGACCGCAAAATTGAGTACAGTAAATTACAGTTGGTTTGGATTTAATTTTACTTTTTTTAACTCGCCCCCCCCAGGTTGAGAACCGCTGCTCTATAGGGTTAAGGTTTGGAGATCTGGCTGGCCAATCCATCCGGCGAATATCCTCACTCTAGAAATTCGTCGACCAGAAGAGCTATGTGGCCTCGCGTTATCGTCCATTAAAATGAACTCAGGGCCAACTGCACCCCTGAAAAGGCGAACACAGGGCTCCAAGACCTCATTCCTGTACCTCACACCAGTCACAGTGCCTCTTTCAAAGACGGAGAGGTGTGCGGCCATCCATCATGATGCCTGCCCAGACCATTAAGCCTCCTCCGCCATAATGGTCGATTTCGCGGACATTGGAGGGTAGGTAGCGGGTTCCTGGTTCTCTCCATATGAACGTACAGCGAGAATCGGTGTTTAGGCTGAATCGGGACTCTTCAGTGAAGAGAACGGTCGCCCATTGATCCATACTCAAATCTCTATGCTCTCTGCACCATGATAAACGGATTCTCCTGTTCGAAGAAGTGAGCGGGACGCAAACAGCAGGTCTTGCAAACAACCCTCTCTCATGAAGTCTTTTGGAAACAGTCACCCTTGATACACGGGTTCCTGTGGCTGCATACAAGTCACGAGAGAGCTGAGAAGCTGTAGCACTCCTGTTACGCCTCGCTATAATCGACAAATGGGATCTTCTCTGGTCGTCGTGGCTCTTTGACCAGGCTTTCTCTCGATGGATCCGGTATCCTGGAACTGTTTCCATAAGTTACACACGACGCTGGGCGTTAAATTGAACTCTACAAATTTGGACTTGAGATTGGCCTGCTTCTAGTCTCCCCACAATTCGCCACCCCATTCCATCATCTAAACGTTGGTGGTTACTCATTTTTACTGTTACAATTTGAAATTAACCGATTGCTGCAAAATAACACCGAGAAATTCGCCGAGGTGTGCTAGCGAACGAAATGCGTCTTAACTTACGCGTGCTTATAAAGCCTGTTTTTCTACTGGCTCCGCCTACACACAAGTGTACGCTTACGTATTTGACGTACAAGATTTGCATTTTTGTCTAGAAGCAGTGGTTTTACATTCAGTTCTTTTCATGAAATTCGATAAAATATGCAAATTCTCTTAATTTATTTCACCAGTGTACTTGAACTCTTTGCGGTTGTATTAATTTTTACAATGGGTACCCCTTTGGCCGAAATAAATTCTGGTGATATATCGTTAGACATTGACTTTTAATTGTTGCTTTATGAAAGTCTTAAAATAATTTTACTTGAATGAATTTTTGTATTTTAATAAAATATTTTATATATATATATTTTTCATTTTGTCTTCTAGTTTTCCTTAGTGTGATATTTTTTTAAGCAGTCCCGATATGATGTCCTGGTTTTCTGGTACAAGTATCATAATGATCACCTGATTCTTGCGTTCCAGCAATTTTACTATTGGATTAAACAAAGCATTCTTTGTTGTGGCCTCCCGCATTCAATCATACGCGGTATATGAAGTTAACCATTTCGTTATTCTTCTGTCAGAAGTAGATGGTCTACCGCTTGATGTAATATGTCCACTGAGAAAATTTACCTACCAGCTGGGCTATTAATCGTATAAATCTTTCATGTGTCATAGGAGTTTAACCTTCTTTAAATGATTCCTTGTACAATATATAACTATTTGTGACAGTGATTTCTAGTCATCCTCAAAACAGTTTTCTCCACTATTTAGGCAATTTGCATAAAATTACGTACCCAAATGAAATACTGGTCAACTTTGCCATGCCATTCATATTTTTATTATATTCGATAATCGCATTTTGCTTAGTATTGGCGAAAATAACATCTTCACATGATCTTCACTATATCGATTTAATTTCCAAGGAAAATTTACTCACGAACAATTTTATTTTATCTCTCCATGCCAATAGTAGTACTTCGCCATATCGTCAATCTGGTGCATTATTTCTTCCAAACTTGGGTTTTTAAAAAAAGAATTATTTCTGGCTGATACTTTAGATTTGACTGCATTTTTTTAGTCATTTGACACAAGTTTCAGTAGTTCCTGAGCCAAAAGTATAATTGTATAGTTCTTGTCAATGTAAATGATAGAATTGGGCTTCGGGCTTCGACTCCATTGATTTCAGATATTGTTGCAAAACAGTTCTCAGTTACAGTATGAACAACAGGTCAGGTCTTATCACATATACTGTGTTGAAACTGTCATAATATGGTAAAAATGAATATATATAAAATCTCCGTTGTTAGATTGTGCTAATACATAAATTTGAACTCCCCATTTGGTTATAAGTGATAAAATAGCATGACCAATACGTTGCCGAGAATATCCAGGCTTATGACCAGAGTGCTAAAAGTGCTTTGCTGTAAATATTCCGGACTTCGGCTGCAAAGAGTTTATTTTTCTTAAATCTGTGTAGGCGATTGCAAAACATGTCCACTGAACTAAATCAATGGAGAGGTAAAATCTAGGAGGAAACTTCCATATCCATTTATTTCCCTTAACTGGCACACCAAACAATAAAAAAAACCATCGCTTTTAACTTTCGGAACCAAATTACATGCAGCCAGAATTAGAGTGCAGGTAGTTCAGTCAATTTTTGGCAGGTTTGATAACGTGATGTTACAGAGGATTTTGGGAAGATGCAAAATTGAGGATTTTTTTTTCTTTCTTTCCCGACGTTATCGTCCTGAAATGAAAGTATATAATTATAAATTTTAAAGTTCTTCCATAGACTTGGTGATTTTAGTGCGCTCTGATATGAGAGTGCCTTAAGTGTCTCTGTAAAACACAGTTTCCTGGTATTTTTGAGGCATTGGGTATTTTAGGATAGGTTCATCTTAAGTACTTATTTATACTTTCTATCTTTAGACTTACAATAGGCCTCAGATCTTCACTTAAGAATAAACTAATCGAAGAACGTAACTAATAATAAAGTGATACAAAGCTTACCATTTGGGTCAATGGAAATGGTTTGCAGGCTTACATTTTAGAAGCATTTATGGAACTGAAGCTGTGTGGCGCAAAGTGTTTCGAGTTTTAATTGATGGAACGAAAGAAGGATTGCACAGCTTTTATTTTAAATACTAGGGGCTTCGCCCCTAGCCTCGCTACGCTCGCTCCTCTGGTGAATCAAGTGAATGAATGACTGAATAGTTTTTTACAGCGATTGAGTCATTCATTTGTTTACAGTTGAAGCTCCCCCCCCCCCCCTCCCGACGAAATGGATGAAGCCCGGCGAAATGGATGAATGGGTGAAAAATCGGATCTTCTTTCAAAGGAAGCGAATGAGAAGATTTTTTTGAAGTATTTCTTTAAAATTCAATTAAAAATCGAAATTTTAAGATAGAGACTTGAAATGAAGTTTATATGAATGAGAAAGCTTTCATCTTCCAGTTGATATAAATATTTTCTTTGTAACATAATAAGTCTGAGCGCATCGAATTTATATATCTCGAAACGCATAAATTTTTCCAAATAAAGGGTTTTCAATTTTAATAAAAATATCAGTCTGTTTTAAATTATTTTTAAACAAATGAGGTCTTGTTTGAAGGAGAAATGTCTGTAGTCTTAGATTGTAAAAAAAAAAAATTCTACGATCCTTTTTTGGCGAGTTATCGTAATCTGAACATGAACAAGTCAATATTTTCCCACAAAACATAAAATAAAAAAAAAACTTCAAGTCCGACGAATATGAGACATGTCTTACTTTCTTCCCCACATTGTTCTGCATCGATTGGTATCGGTCTCGACCCCATACCCCCAGCGGTTTCGGAGGAGATAGCGTGACAAGCTTTTGACAGCGGCGGCGGCGGCAGCGCCAGTTAGTTCTTTTTAGAATAGAGAGACTGTTCTCTGCGAATTAAATAATCTCTTGCAAAGGATATTCATAGAGCATGTTTCGTGTTTACAGTGAGCTACGTTTGTCACGAATAGAGCACATCTGGGTCAATAAAACTCGCCGATGTCCAAAGATTCCCGAAGTCTGTTATTCTGTTCAGATGTAAGAGAAGCAGGTAAGTAGAGGAGATAACAAGTGTCGATTAATTGTACTCAGTAACATTTGCAATTTAGTGCTCGTTTAATCTTGAGTACCTCGATGGAAAAAATGATCAGCAAAATGACCATCTAGTTTAATATACATTGTAAAGCATGACTCAGGCGTTTTGCAGTTAAAGGGGTTGAATCTGAGGTTTCGAATATGACTAAAGCAGTGGACCTAACATATTAATGCTGCAGATTTTGAGACAGTGATGGAATAGTGGTCGAATATTGGTGGAGATATTGTTGAAAAATTGGGGAATGGGAAAGTAGTAATCATGTGCTAGCAGGTATGTCACTCAGTATTTTTTTAAAACCTTTTATGAGTTTATTGACTTCATTTTATATAAAGATGGATTTACCGAATGTACATCTAGAAACAGGTTTGTGTGTGTGAGAAAGGAAATAATTGAGAAATGGCATATATAGTTCTTGCAAAATTAAAGAATCACTGCATGCCTTGAAAAGTAATCTATTTTATGCCTCTTGAACGTGTGTATTATTATAGTTGTCTCCCCCTCGCTCCATAAGATTTACTGAGATTGTTCGTATAACTACGGACATAATATAGGTAGATTATGAGTACAGATTCCGAGCAGATTTCATGTCCAATATTTTATTCTTAGGCATAATCCCTTCTTTGTGGTTACTTATTCGAACGTTAGTACGTGATAATGTTATTCCATTTAAATCAGTGAATAGATATATTTTTGTAATTTCGCCCGCTAACATTTCAGTGAATCCACAAAAGGCACGATGCCTTAAAATTACTCGTATATTTCGCATTATAAGCAGATTTTTGAAAATTGTGGTAATTAAAATCGACTTTTTATCTTTATTAAATCCTTACATCATTACAACACGAAATTGTCTTGCAAGAGTAGTGTAAGCGTGGTATGTATACTTATGAGGTTAATTCATAGAAAGAAATACATTTTAGATCTTTCAAATGACAAATATTCTGATGCCGTTGTATTTATTTCGTTAAAAAGTCTGGGTATGTTTATACTTCTAATGCATTCTTTTCATATCTGAATCATTAACGTTCACCCTAAACTGCTTTTGAGAAACGCAAATTGAAAATCTCAGCTGACTGGAAGCGGGCGTCGATCCCACAGGTGGGCGTTTCCTATTACCTGCCATTCTTATGACGTCAAGTTTTCTGCCTCCATATTTACTAGCTGAATTCGCCTACGCCTATATTTAACAGCCTTTAAATGGCAAATTTCGTACAACACTTTTAAAAATCTCTTTTGCATGATGAATTCGCTTATCGTTCCTGACCTTGCCATCTTAGGCTGTGTAGAACGTGTTGCGAGATGTTATTAAATAAATCGAGAAGGTTCTTAATTTCATTCATTGTTTTAAAGGATGCTTCAGCGGTTTACATCTTTTTGGGTGTCAAGGTCCGCTAGATGGAGAATATCGAACTATAAGACTCAACATTTGGGGCGTATTCACTCTTTATTTTAGCCTAAAAAACAATTTAGTTACATCGGAGAAAAAAATAGACAATTTTGCTGTTGCCTGTATGTTATGTTAAGGATTATTTAGCAGGGATTAATACTCGACGATTGCCGTTTGGTGTCGTTATTATTTGGCTAAGAATTGCAATTTTACGAACAGAGAAATTTAAGAAATGATTTCTTTTATGAAATTATTGTTGTTATCAGTTTTAATTCGTAGGTGGTCAGTATACATTTCTAATCCCGAAAGATGTTCTTTTTCTTCTTTTATGAGGTTTGTGTGCTCGAGTGTTTGCGAGATGATATACAAAAGCTAATTATTTCAATTTAAAAGGTGTTTATTTCATTGAAATAGTTCGTGTACAAAGTAAATTAATACATTGATAAGTAAAAATTATTGAATTCGAATATAAAATCGGTTTACCTACTTTGAATGTAGTTGTATTTGTAGATGTTGATGTGTCGTTAATTATGTGGGTAATAAATAATAGGTAGTTCTGACGTAAAGCTCAAATACAGATTTTATTCTCATTGCAGGAAAAGAAAGCGACTTTAGCCATCACGTAGGAACATTAGTTTCGTAACGTATGTTGAAAAAAATTCACGGACCCAAATATCCTGCAATTCCTATGCGATTATTTTTACGAGTATATGGACGTTTTTTCAAGGTTTGGGCTCTATTAGATGAAAGTTTCAACAATGAACGCGATTTTGGCATAAGGCTGAACTAAATTATCACAAAAATGTAAAATTAAAGATCTGATCTGTCGCTAAGTGGTGGAGGCATCAGCCTGCCACGCCGGGGGCGCGTGTTCGATTCCTGCATAAGATTGGGTTGTACTCTGGGAAACTCGCCAGAAAAAAGGAACCTGTCTAGAAAGGGGAGCTGCAATCTACCGTCCATCGTCTGTGTCATCGTTTGTCAATAAAAAATTCTGTGTGTTTATGTTTCTGTTTTCTGCCATGTCTTCATATGTACACCGGACTGGGGTATGGGATAGTCGTCAGCACCAGGGACCTTAGAAACAGCAAACAACAACAAAGATCTACAAAACCAAGGTATTCCATTAAAATTATAAAATAAAGTTTATATATATATATATATTAAAAACACACAATACAAAAAAAAAACTGTTCGAGATTTTAAATGTGGACCAAGGTGTTAGTGATTCAATTCGTCCAGTAACGTCCGAATATTAACAAAATAAGTATATTTGTATTATTTGTTTTAGAGTAACAAATGTATGTTAAGTTAAAAAAAAGTTTTTATTTTCCTTTGCCTAGGCCCTACTGAATGTTGTAGGACAGGGGTGTCAAACTCGCGGCCCGCGACGAACATTTTTGTGGCCCGGCCAATATATTGGCACACAATAATATATAATAAAATAACCGACGCAGAATTATAATAAGATAGGAAGAACTCGCTAAATGTTTTTTTAATGATACTCTTTTTTTTTTGCTATTATTAAACAAAATGCATATATTTATGTTGAATATACTGTAATTGGGTAAATAAACCTACGTTTGTATTAATATGAATTTTTTTTTTTTTGCGGCCCACCTATAGTTAAACCTTGTTTGTTTGGCCCAAGGTAGTCTTTGAGTTTGACACCCCTGTTGTAGGACCAAAAAGACACCGAAAAAATTAGTTCACCGCGCCTTCCAGGCCTCGGCTCTTCCAAGTCATCATCTGGTACAAAAGGCAACTCTGAAACAGTGACAACAGAATTAGAAATTCAATATATTCACACACAGTTTGTAATGTCTACTCACATTCACTAACAGTTAGTTTAAACAAGTTAGTTTATTACAATTAACTTCTTCAAACCTATAGCAAAAAAACTAGTTTCTTGCATAATTTACTATTTTTGTTGTATCTAATCTTTTTATTACTTATTTAATTGTTTAAATCAAACAAAGAGTATTAATTATTTTAAACTTATTCCTTATATTTAAAACGTATAGTGGTTAGTATTGCGTTGTGTAATAAATCTTCGAACTAAAACAATGCCCTAGATTCTGTGGCTAACAGAAATTCACAAATGATTACTCACAAAACATGAGACACAATTTTAACTGAGGGAACAAACTAAACTTTTTATTCATGTCTTTTAACACAAGTTAATAAAATATTGTTGTATCTTATCACCTTACGTTAAACAATTGAATTTAGAGAAATTTTATCTCACAGTCTTAACTTCTTTATACATTCAACATATACATACATATTAATAATATCACTCGTTCTACTTGTAAACATAAAACATTAGATTATATCCCTCATAATAAAATTAATAAGTATCACCTTGAACAACATTAAAAAAATTTGGCCAAGGATTGATTGACTGACCCCCCCAAAAAAATTAAAGAACCCCAAAAAATTTATTTAACTTATGCCATGGCTAAAAAAAATAAAACTTAACTGAAAGGGGAGTTTGAGCCTCGAGGCAACTTAATGTAACTAAATCTTCATCGGACATCGGGAAAGAATCTACTCCAGCTCCAGGTCTTTACTCAAAATTCTTCCTCATTGCGTTCTTCCAGGTTTCCGGTAAGCACCGAACAACCAGCAGCATGGATTAGGAAAGAGACAGCCAGCTAGAACTTCCTTCAGCAAGACAGCCAGAAAAAAAGTCCTTATTTTTTGTATGCAGCCTTTTTATAATCTTTTTTAGTCCATTCCACCTGGCCCATTTTAATTACATCATCTGTGCTGTTATTGGCCGCACGCATGTCCAGGGCTTCTGACCCTCTCACATCCGGGTATCAAGCATACGGGGGGGAGCCCCAGATGGTCCGCTTATCAGTACATTCCTTAGCAAAAAATGAGTAAATCGTCTCTTTTTTTGAATGAAACTGAATAAACTGTATCGCCATTTTTTTCAGATTCTCGAGAAGCATTTAAGTATTTCAAACCAATACGTGATAATTTAAAAAATATATATATATATAAAAAGGAAAAAAAATTAAACGTATAAAAAATTAAAAGGGGGTAAATAAATAAAAGACTAAACAAAGCTTAATTAAAAAAAAACACTTTACCTTGAGTCAGTCATTCAACATAAAAAAGAATTAAAATAAATTGAAAATTGTCAGTCAATGAAACACTAAAATAAATTAAATACAGTGATTTCCGCTTATAAGAATCACGTTTGTTATTACTTTTTTTGATTCTTATAACCGGTTGATTCTTATAGCCGAAATTTAGGTTCTTGGACAGGCACACACATGTTGTGCTAAAGCGTTTAAGGGGAAACTATGTTATGTCTAACAAAGAAAGGGAAGAAGTTTACGACTATATTCCATAACATCTTGTCAATCTTTTTTTTTTTTTTTTAAAAAGAAAGAACTTCGTGCCTTTTGAGGGTTTAAGTGGCTTTTTTGGAAAAATGAAAGGAAAGCGAAGAGTGTAAACTGATTCTTAAAACCGGTGGATTGATTCTTTAAAGCGAAAATTTTAACATGGAAATAATACATTTGTTTTTGTTCTCGCGATATTGATTCTTATAAACGGTTGATTCTTATAACCACTGACCACTACAAGCTGTGGTTACTGTACCTGCATGTTACATTTATAGTACCGGGTGGTTATAATTAAACTTCCCCTATAAACGACATCCTACAGCGCAAACGGATGAACGGAATGCAGCGAAATTTTGTACATGGGCTATACACGAGATGCGCTCACGGAATTTCGAAAAAAAAAAAAAAAAAATTTAGTTCCAAAAGTCCACCAGAGGGCGCCTTTTCAGGAAAAACATGAAATTTAACACAATAAACGACCAAAACGTAATACAGAAACAATATTAACATTTATTGACTAGTTTCTGATCACCTTGTCATCGAACCACATTAAGTAAAGGTAAGGGAGAAACATAAACAGTTCAGTTTGCAGAAAGAAGAACCGATTAGGTCGAAATTGCACAAGAGGAGCAGTTGTTAATCGTGTCCAAGACGATGTAGGGAAAGCGAACAATCGTACTGAGCGAGCTGGTGTATCGTGGAGGTGTTGCGACGTTGAATGACCTAAAGAACTCCACAACGCTTCATGTGCGAAGCCTCACAACTGATTAGTTACGATCTGCTGTTGAATACACTGTCCATCGACTTGAAATTTTGCAGGTGAATGAAGGTGGTCACGTGGAGCCTTCACCCTAAATAAATTCAATTTCATTAAAGACCTGTCTTAATATCAAATTTATGTCTAGAGACAAGTGCTTCCGTGTTCAAAAAAAATATCAAATTCACTCTTAAAAATTAATTCTCGGAAATCCAAACTTTCAGGGTGAAGTGAGGTGAGAACGCGGGGTAAGTGAGAATGCTGGCTTCAAACCCTAAAAAGTATAACTTAAAAAAATAAATAAAATTTCAAGTGCACTTTGTAGGAAAATTCTTGATCTACTGTTATGCTTATTTTTTTTATTTATAGAAAAATTGTAAAATGAAAAATTTTTATACCTACCAAACCCTTGAGTTTTAACGAAGGTACCCAAGTTCGAGTACTAGCAAAAAAAAAAGTAAAAAAATCATAACTAATTAACCACAACACATAGAGTTATTTTGAAAATGCTCACTTATTCATTAAGAAATGAAGAATACAGATAAAATATATAAAAACCATTTTTGCTTTGCAGTATTACTTCAGTACTGCAGGGTTTTCACTTTTCCCATAAAGTGAGAACACGAAGGTTGGGGCAAGTGAGAACATTGAAATTTACCAGTAAAACAAACAAAAATGAAAGAAAATCAACTAGTTTTGTCTGGCCTGTTCTCGATGATTGCTCGAATGTACCAGATGATGACTTATTAGTGTTCCTGGAAGAGCCGAGGCCCTGAAGGCGCGGTGAACTAATTTTTTCCGTGTCTTTTTCGTCCTACAATATTCCGTAGGATCTTGGCAAAGGAAAAAAAAACTTCATGTAGTATAGAACATGTAAATAAACAGTAAATTTAAGTAGTAAGATAGTGAAAAAGATTTTACTTTGTTTTTAACTTTAAACAGAAATTTTCATTTGTTTCAATATTCAGTTAACCAGAGCCCGACTTTGACCCAATGGGGCCCTGGGCAAAGCAGACTTTGGGGGCCCCCTCCAAGGACAGATCCAGAGGAGAGTACATGCCCCCCTCCCCCCCCCCGGACCAGATTTCCACATGAACATTTGGGACATTCACCCAGGTTCCCCATAAGTTGGGACCGGAAATTCAAAAAATGTTCGACCAACAAGTCAAAAATTTGAAAAATAATTACAATAATAATAAAAATAAGAGTTAATTTATTAATTTACTTTTTAATGTTAATAAATAAATTCATGAAATTTTCTTTTGAAATGCAAAATAGATCAGTCTGAAGTTATTACACCCCCCCCCAAAAAAAAAAAAAAAAAAAAAAAAAAAAACTAGAAACGCTTATGGATGTAAGTATGCTTTTACTATAGTGGGTGCACTGTGCTCCACCCAGGATTTTTTTCTGTATCTCCCACTGCCCCCATTTACTCTATAAACCAAAAACCACATTTTCAAAAATATGTACAATTTAATATTAAATTAGATCGGACCCATAATTTTGGGGGCCCTGGGCAAGTGCCCCACTTGCCCATGCGGAAATCTGGGCCTGCAGTTAATTAAAGGAAAAAAAACATTAAAGTAGGATAGAAGACGTAAATAAATAGTAAACTGAACTAATAGGCTAGAGAAAAATTTTTGTTTTGTTTTGAATTTTTAACAAATTTGTTACTCTAAAACAATTATATACAAATATACTTATTTTGTTAATATTCGGACGTTGCTGACACTGCTAACTTGAACAAATACCTCCACAACGAAAGAATGTAATAAATAAATAAATAAATAGCCTTTGTTGAGCATGAACTATCTATTCTTTAGCTTGCCCCACTTATTTTGCTATAAGCAATTATGATTTATTGGGACCCGTGTTCTCACTTGCCCCAAGTGCGAAAGAAAGTGAGAACGCAAAACACAAAAATTTTAAATATTTGCGGCAAAAAAAGTTGGGAATAGATTTTTCAAAAAATAAAACTATAAATGTAGAATATAACCAAAAGTATGTATGCAAATTTCTATACAAATACAACAAATTGTTAAAAACTTATTTAGATTCTAAGTGGAACTACAGTGGCTCCCAAAAGTGTTCGTACACTTACAATTTTCAATGAAATAGAGGTCTATCCATTAATTAAAATGAATATTTCAGAATGGGTATTTAATAATAAGATCTGTAATCTATTCTTAACAAAACTACATGAAATATTTTGAAAACATAGTAAAACTTTATTTTTAAGAAACCAATAATCAAAAAGTAACAAAAACTTTATCCCACAAAAGTCATCGTACACTTGTAAAAAATCTCTACTTATTAGTAAATATTCTAATTTTTCGTTCAATTAATATTTAGTAGCATATTCTTTAGCATCCACAACAGCTTTTAAATGTCTTGGAATAGATTGCACTAGTTCTTTTGTAATTTCTGCATCAATGTTCATCCATTCTTCCATCATAATTGTTTTTAGTTCACTTTTCGTGTGAATGTCGTGTTTTCGTTTCTATTGGGTTTAAATCTAGCGATTGAGGTGGTGTTTTCAAAACTTGTGGACAATTATAGAGACACCAGAGGTGAACGTTGACAGCCGTGTGCTTAGGATCATTATCTTGATAAAGAAACAAAGTTCAACAAAACAAAGTAATTTATCAGGTTTCCAATACCCAAATTTTGGGCTGATAATTTTAAATTGTCTCTTAAAATATTTATATAAACAGCATGATTCACTATGGCATCAATAAATACCAAATTACCTAGTCCTGATGCTGACATGCACCCCCACACCAGGACACCTCCGCCATGCTTAACTGTTCCTACTAAGTCCTTGGGATAAAGTTCCTAATTTTTTCTTCTCCACACAATTATACGCCAATCTGAACCAAAAATGTTAAACTTGCTTTCATAGGCAAATAACACATTATTCCAATACGTTTGGGGCTAATTTATCAATGATAGTGCGAAGGAAAGCCTAAGCTCTCTGTTTTTCTCACTCACAAAAAAAATTTCTACGGGCAGAACGCCCATGTAATCCAGCTGCTCTGAGAACTCGTCTAACAGTTTCAGGTGAAATTGAAGTAGAAAATGTTTCATTAAATTCTTCAGAAACTTTTACAGCACTCAAACGTGGATTTTTCACAAATTTTGTAATTATAAATCTCTGATCACGTTTTGTTAACTTTGCCGGACGACCTTTTCTTACCTTGTTTTCGATCCGATTTTCTTCTTTAAAGCGTTTTATCACATACTGCACAGTATAATGGGATAAATTAAGTAATTTAGCAGTATTCCGAACTGATTTACCACTACTATGATGAAAGATAATCAATTTTCGACTGTTGTTTGTTTCTTTACGATTACGAGCCATTTTTAAATAATAAATAGAATATTACAGAGTAGGCAAGTAAAAATTAAAGCCAAACAATATTTTAAATGCCACCACAGTTCAAAAATAAAAAATAAAGCGCCAGACGACAATTTTAATTATGAATTTATCCGAAAATATTTCAGTGTACGATGACTTTTGTGAGGATTGAATTGAATTTGAGTTAAATTTTTTTGCTGTTTTGGTTTTTATCTAGGCGGGACATCACTTATCGTTTAGTGGACCCTGGTTGTGGGAAAACTGAACTCAATTAACCTTGCGTCTCAGAATTTGGTTGCACAGCAGGACAGGGTACCCCTTCCAAATTGGCAATAAAGTGCCAAGTATTGCAACCTAAGAAATTCGATGCGATCTTGCTCTTCGGTTCTCTTTGTGATAACCCTTTTCTTACGTTTTGATTGTGCCTAATTGTTATTGGTTGTTATAATGTAAAATTAAAATGATTGGCTTTCGTTACTAGCGGTCGTTTTAAAAGAAAATTTTAACTGGTTATACTCGTTTCTACCATTTTCAATTGGATGTTCCTTCGTTTAACTTGGATTCTCCCGTTCCCCCACTAGTTTAGTTTGGCGTTTGGTAAGTTAAATACAAAATTTTTTAAGAAATTGGAATGCATGGGTAAGAAAGCGGTGATTGGTGTGTGAATGAGGGTTTAATTTCTTCTAAATATGAGTGTCCGGTGTGTAAAAAAGATATACATTTGGTTGAGCGTGAAGATCGATCAGGTGGGTATGAATGGGTTTACCGCAGAAAAGGAGCGAATGTCTATCACCTCAAAAGGTCTGTTAGGAAGGGTTCATGGTTTGAGTAGAGTAAGTTAAGTTTGATTGAGATTTTGATTTTCACATATTTGTGGGTGTTTGAGGTGGAAACTGATTTTATTATGAATGGAGTGGATGTGAGTCGTAAAACAACTGTGATTGACTGGAAGAATTTTTGTAGCGAGGTGTGTATTGACGCTTGGGTTCATTCAATGTACGGTGTTGCAGCCGCTTTAATGTTTTGGCGGTATTTTTTAGATTTTTGTCAATGTGGCGATAAAACGCCAAATGTGGGTTGTGTTTGTTAAATGCTCTTTTAGTTAGTCATATATTGCTCCCGATTTTAATAATTAACTGCCAATCAGAGCTTTTGATTTACTGGTAAACGAGTTTAACCCGGATTTTTATACCACGCTTTTTAAAAAAAAATTTATCCGTTGAATGTTCTTAAGGGGATTTGCAGTTCCATCCCTCGGACGTTGTTTTAGTTGCTATGGCTTCTGTGGTATAGAATGAGACAGTGAAATTGGATTTTTTTCGGGATTTTTAGAATGCTGGTAAGAGAAATGTGATTGACTGTTGTTCGTTGGGTTGCGACAATAATATATATATATATATATTATTGTCCAAAATGTAATTTGCCGATGAATTCAACCGAGAGAAAATATATACCGGGTGCGTCATAAATTCGTGCAAAGTTCAAAAATTTATTAAAAAAGAAGTAATGCTCGGAAAATGTTTCTGTTTGCCAATAAGATCAAGGATACATGTGATTTTTTTCCATGTAAAAAAAAAAAAAAAAAGTTTTCAAAAGTAACCGAAAGGGGGCGCTCACACGTCATACTGATACGTTTTATGCAAATAAAGCAAACTCAAACAGAAAATCAAACAAATCACATTAACATGAGACTGTGCATTTATTTTAAAGTAACAAATGTTCAACTTTACTACCAGCACAAGGTAATAGGCAAGAGAGGCGCGTCACGAAGCCCATTACAGCGGATTGTAGCATCGATGGCAGCGACTGTCTGTCGAATGACATTTTGCAGTTCCACCAAAGTGGCTGGGGAGCCCCGGTACACATGACATTTTAAGTATCCCCCATCTAAAAATTTGCCGGTATCAAGTCTGGTGATCGTGAGGGCCACTGAACCTTACAACAGCGACTTATAGAACTCGGTCTTCAGTGAATGATTCCGACAGGAACGTCTTGATATCACGTGAAATGTGGGGCGGGGCACCATCCTGCATGAAGGTGACAACAGGTAACTCATGTCTTTCCTGCAATGCAGGCTTAACGTGGTCACGCAAAAGCACCCTCTTTCGGTTACTTTTGGAAATTTTTTTTTTACATGGAAAAACATCCAATGTCCCTCTGATCCTATTCGCACAAACAAAAAATTTTTCCGAGCATTATTTCTTTTATTACGAATTTTTGAACTTTGCACGAATTTATGACGCACCCGGTATATACATGATAGGTTTTTCTTGGGTGTATAATGTTCGGAACATCATGTTAAAAGAAGTATTAGATGTGGTTCCTGGTTCGAAGAGAATAAATTAGATTTAATTGTGGTTTAATATAAACTTTTTTTTTAATGGGTAAAAAAAAGGCATTGCTCTTGGATTACAGAAGAATTGTGGGCATAAAAAAACAAACACTGTAATTGGTTGGATGAATTTTTGCTAGCGGAGGGGGGGGGGGGGGGGAGGGAAGGGTGTTGATAGTGTAGTGCGCGAAAGTGTCATGCTTGGTGGACTAAAATTACAAGTGAAAAATCCTTTAAAAAAAAAAAAACCGATAAGTTTTTTTTGGCTTCACTGTGCATTTTAGGATACCCCCGCAATTTGGTCGCCACGAGTGCGAGTTTTCTCACGCGGGCGCCAACGTTGTTAATTCCTGAAAATTTCTGACGTGTTTGTAATGTGATTATTTCATGACGCATATATCTCGATGGATGAATGATGGATGATTGAATTGAGGAATTGCCATCGCCAACTTGGCGATGGGAGACGTAACCAAGATGGCGGTTCCATCCCAGCGAAATACAGAGTGTAATTTACATTATTAATTATAAATTAAACATTTATTATACATTTTATATATTAAAATTATTTATTATACATAGTATAATAAATAATTTTAAAACTGTAATTAAATCCAATCTTCGAACCAGGAACCACATCTAATCGATCTTTTAGCGTAATGTTCAGAGCTTTCCTGTCAGTTAGAGTCATTTGCGAATTACAATTAAGACAATTAGGACAATAATAAATATTAGCTATTAACCCAACATACATACAATAATCTATAATCGAAGATTATAGACGTCGAAGATAGGAAGACGTCAAGAAAATCTGATGTCTCGACGGGGTTCTTTCAAATTAGGAAAGAGGTCGTGTCAGAGGAGTACGGACGGTGTTCCAACAATTCCCGGGTGCAAATGGTGCTGTAGCCACGAGCAACCTTGATTTTAATCCCCGACCGCTGATCACTTTTGTTAACATGATTTAGAGCGGTAGAGACGACACTGTCCACTGCAGCGTCACGCAGCAACTACCCCTTATACTGGATCAACTGTTCAATGTACTATACACATCGACTACAGCTCCACCTCACTCCTCCGATATCCTGTTTGAGCATGCCCGATGTTCTACGACTTTCTGGGCGACGTTGCCTCTACTGTATTTACAACCCTCGTATAAGTACGTCCGCTCGGTGGAACTGCAAAACCCAAAAAGAACACTCAACGGATTAATTTTTTGAAACAAGCGCAGTATAAAATTCAGATTAAACTAGTCTACGAGGAAATCGCAAGCTCTGATTGGCTGCTAATTATTCAAATCTGTAGCAATAAATGGTTAACTTAAAAGCATTTAACAAACACAAACCACATTTGGCATTTTATCGCCAACTTGGCAAAAATCTAAAATACATCGCCAAAAAAAATAAAGCGGCTGGGGTACCGTGTATTGGGATTGAGCCGACAAATTTACTTCTTATCGTGTAAACTGGTGTTTAAACGGAAGATTACAGCCTGGGGACTATAGAAGGAAAGTAGTGAGTTTAGAAACTCGAAAATATGATTAGCGTCTCGTTTGGCGATATTGGCAGCTAAATGCCTGATGCATTAAGTTGAGCATATATTAGCCCGACTCTTATTAGGAACATCTGCGTTTGGAAACAATACAATTGCAACATCATTTAGGGAATTAGAATCGAGCATAAAATTACCCAGACATGACAAGATATTTCCTGATCTCTAATATGTAGTAGAGTGCGATTAACTCAGTTCGATTTGAATAAGAAAAATATTTGAAAACTTTAATATGTGTTTTTCAGGTATTTATTTAAAATATTCTAACTTTCTAAAACTTTTTTTTACATTTCGTTGGTCTGATTTTTTGAATTTATCACCAGGATCAAGGAAAAAATTATTATTATGATTATTAATTATCTATATCTGAACTAATATATAATTAATAATCAGATAAGAGAGCGGATTTTGTATGTGGAGGGTAATCTCTGGAACCACTGCACCTATTTGAAAAATTCTTTCACTATTTGAAAGGTACATTATTCCAGATGGACATAGGCTATATATTATGTATATCTGATTAGTAGAAAGAAAGTTAGGGGCCTAAATGTTGAGCTGATGCTTCATCTTTACAATTTTTCCTTTGTCAACTATAGTCAAGTAACCATAGCAACTAACCAAACTGCATTTTCATTTATTATCAGTAAAACATTTGATATTTTAAAGATTAAAGTGGAGAAAGTATTGATAAATACAAAAAGGATTTTTGAAATTGGCAACGTTTAAGGGTTTATAGAAGAAAATTACATTTGGAACTACGCTTTTTATTGGACATTTAAGGTAAAAAAAGATTTACAATTTATTGGCTATCAACTGGAAATTTATTGGTATAATATTATAGAACTTTATTTAACCTATAAACTGTATGTTTTTGAATTTATGTACAATTTTATGCACAATTTGCATAAATCGAACTTGAATTATTGAACTTTATTCAAAAATCAGTGTGTTTCATTGAAACTGTGAAATTTGATTATTTCGAATAAGCCTATGTTTGTTCCTTTATAGTGAAAAAGTATTGCTTCAGTTGAGCTGAAATTTTGTATAGATATAGTTGATAGTTCAGATTAAAACATGGGCCTATTATTTTTTGAAAATCGCTCCCCGAAGTTTTTTTAATTAATGTTTTAATGATTTTGCCCCTAAAAGTTGCTTATTTCGACAGCTTCCGCGGCTGTCCTCGCTGACAGCGAGACTATGGGGGCCGAATCGTACCAAAATCGGCATGCGGGTGGCCCCGGACACGATTCAGTGCCTGACGTAGCCGGATGTTTTAATTTTTAATTAAAAAAAAGTTATTAAATATTTTGTGCCATTTTTGATGCTTTTTTCGTGTTTTTTTGTGTGTGGACTCTGTAGCGGATAGGCTATGTGGCCGAATCTTATCAAAATCAGCATGCGGGTGGCCTCGGTCATAATTCAGTGCCTGACGTTACAGTTTCCAATAAAAATTTCTTTTGCTATCACCATCAACAAATCCCAAGGTCAAACATACAAATATATTGGATTTGACTTACGGGAGGATTGCTTTACTCATGGACAATTATATGTTGGTCTCTCTAGGTCAGGAAATGCGGAGAATCAATTCATTTTAAAACCCCAGAAAAAGAAAAATGTGGTTTACCATGAAGTTTTAAAATAAATTATACCTACCTAATATCTACTTAAGGTAGATAATTGTTCAACCCGGACAAAGTCGGGACGGGCTGCTAGTTAGTTATTATTTAAAATGTAATTCTCTGGAAATAGTTTAACTACTCACAATCAAATGTGATTGTCTCGCGAGGAAGAAAATTTTAGTAAATGTTTCCGTAATCATAATGTGTGAGGATGTAATAATTTAAATGGAATGGAACTTTATAATACCCGTAAATAAACTGAATTAAAAAAATATTTCAGGTAGTGTCTCTTCTAACGAAACTACCGCGGGTTATTAACGTAGGATTACTTATCGTTTATCGTAGGTTTACTTAGCTCTTTTTTTCTTCTTTTTTTTGACTCATTTTGTTACTTTTCTGTTTAAGTGCTTACTGCTATCGGGTTTGGCACGCTGCCAAAATTATAACTCGCGACGCCGGACATTTTTATTCTCTCCGAAGGACCGTTATTGAGGAGCGTAATCCTACGTTTAAATATGCATTTTCATTACCATACTCAGTTTTATATTCCATATTTCATATTTCATTCAAATACTCAGTTTTGAAAGTACTTTAAGGTTAACAGGGCACCAATCGTAATTGTGCGCCAAGTCGCCAAATGCGGTAATCCGTTTGGCGCGAAACGTAAATATTAGCTCAAAAAATATAAAGATATGAAAAAATTAATAAAATAAGAAAAAATTACAAGATAAAAAGAGCTTTTTATATACCATGCTTTTAAATTTTCTGTTGAATCATATAAACGACAATTCTATGTATTAATAAATACTTTTTAAAAATTTATTTGATTAATTATCCCATCAACTTCAAAGAAAATGAAGTTATTTGGAAGTTAACTTGCGTTTAACTTTTCGTTCCTGTTCCGGCCGATAGATGACTGCACCAGTCTACAAACCAAAATTAACTGAAAATAACTGAAAATTAATTTAATTCTGCTTAAAGATGGCTAAACGTATTAAAAAAATGCATTGTCATCGTGTTCTGAGCTATTCTAAAAGCTTCAAATGTCTAGCTAGTCGGGAAGTTAGTTAAAAATCGATTGCAAGAGTTGTAAGGGACAAACACACAAACAAACAAGAAAGCAAGTTAATAAAAACATGGTAAAAAATAAACATAAAATGAGAAAAATTAGAAAATCCAATAAGAAAAATACAAAAGGGATTTTACCATATTAATTTCATATTATGCAGGAGGCATAAAGCTGTTTAATTTCATTTAAAATTGCTGAAAACGTGCGTTTTGCCATGCAATTGACACCTCATGAATTCCACTAAGTACGAATCTAGGTGGTGGTGGGCAGTGCCGCGCTGATGTTTATTTTGCACTGCCCTACAACCACTCAACAGTTTACGTATGACATCCGGATCAATATAGTTAACACGCAGGTGCTTGTATCCCGAATCTTCTAATTCATGCGGTTTTTAGGCTATCCAACAATCAGAGTAAATTAGCACCTGTTCACATAAAATCCGTTAGCATCGGCTTTAAAGATTCCATTGGCGCTGATTGGTTAAATAAGTCAGTGATTGGTGTATGACTGGTTGAAAATTTTTACACTGATGGATTCTATGTGAACAGGCCCTTATGCTTCCTTCTGCCACGTTTTCTTGTATCGCTGCAATCAAAGTTTTAGCTAAACTGTCCGGCATAGTTGTTTTTCTAATTTTATAACTATTTTCCTTATTTTATATTTATTTCTCTTATCTTATTATTTTTTCTTATCTTTATTATTTTCCTAGCTGAAATTTACGTAATGCGCCAAACGGTTACCACATTTAGCGACTTGCCGCGCAATTATGAGTGGCACCCTGTTAACTGAAAGTACCGTTTTGGCGAGGGGAAAATGGAAATATTCGAATTTAATTCTGAAAGTGTACATAAAGCTTTTTCCTGCCAAGATATTGTAAACTAAAAGGTAAAATTTATCAGAAGTCTAGAAAGAAATGAGACGGTGGATAACTTTGTATTTGCCATTCCGCTGAAAACACCATTCCCCATATGTGATCTCTCATCTGTGTGTTTATTGAATTGCTACTAACCCTATGATAAATGAGTTCGAACTTACAACGATAAGACGTGATAGGATTAAATTATTATTTGGGCTCAATCATACTAAGCGCACCCGGTTCTATGACACATGTATCTCGTGGTTCCCGTTATAGTCGGTAGTAAGGATTTATTACTCTTCTAAAAAGATGTCATTGCTGGTTCCAATGCAGCCTTTTCAATATCAAAAACTGTGAACTTTTTTTCCGCAATGGTTTGAGCGTTTAATGATTAACAGAACGACAGAACAGCAGTGGAACTGACAAAATTGCAGGTGGCTGGTGTAGAAGTCAGAGCGCAGTTAGCCGGCATGTAAAGAGCACGGAACAATCGTGGAAATGCAGCTCTGATCTCTTATGTGAGCTCTGATCTCTAAATATGATAATGCAATGCGCAAATACGCGTATGGGGTTCTAATTCAGACGCCTCACCAAGCACCTTTTATTCATCAAGCATCACCGGATAGGACTAATGATTTTATCAGGTCTTGAACATGTCGGTTGGACCAGGGATAGAGATTCACAGGCAAGACTCCGATTTACGGAGTCCAAAGCCCTGGTATACCAACATTACTAACGAAAATCGTATCCAAGAACCCTGACCCCATTCATCGGTTTACGAAGGTTTTCATACAATACTGAACACTAATGAAGTACGTAGTTACGAGAAACAGATGCATACGAAATTTACGTGACCAACAGAGAAATAATGTCGGTTAAATAACCAAGATTATAGAATAGAACTTATCATTTGTATTAAATATGTCGATTGTAAAGATCGTTATTTTAAACATCTCTAAAAATATTTCAGGTGGTCTCCTCTAACGAAACTTCCGCGGGTTATTAACGTAGGATTGCTTATCGTTTGCTTACCTCTTTTTTTTACACATTTTGATACTTTTCTGTTCAACTGTTTACTACTACTGGGTTTGGCACGCTGCCAAAATTATAACTCGCGACGCAGAACAATTTTTTCCTCTCCGAAGAATCGTTATTGAGGAACGTAGACCTACGTTAAAAAAAAGGAATAGTGATTAAAAATTTTACCCGCCTCTCTCGTATAAACAAACAGTAGCTAAAGGGACAAAAAATATTGAAATTATCACGATATTTTTAGTCCACATTAACTTCTAAATTTTTTTTCTGAGCATATCATGTTATTCATATCAATCACAAGAAAAAAAAAATGGCTAGAATATTTGAGACTACTTTGGGACTGCTGACGCCTTGAGAACTAATGGAAGGAATGCGTAATTCGTTTGTATGTTTTAATCCGAAAATGAATCATTACGTAGATAATATTTGGTTACTTTTAGAGAAAAGTTTTATGAAAACAAATAAAAATAAAATCAATTGAGCGTGCGCAGAACCTCCTAATATATATAAACAAGACAATATTTTTTAACAAAAAAATTGTTCCTTGAATTTAAACACCATCTAATGACTATTTTATGCCACACTCGTAGATTTATAAAATTTTTTTCTTTGTATCGAATAAACTTGTGACGAATAGGCATGAAAAATATGAGAATTCCTCTCAGCGCCGGAAGAACCAGATTCGAGGTTAGAAGATGCGGGTTAGATCCCCTTGCTTGAGAATAAGTCGTTACAGTGGGGCCTTGACTGTTGAACCACGTAAGGAATGCATATTAGCATGCAGAATTGCAGTTATCTGAAAACGTGAGTCTACTTTACTTTGGTGGTGGAGTGTTACAGCGATGCTCAATATTGTATTGTGGGAACGAAACACGGATTTTTGAGTAATTCGCAGTTAGCTCGTGGCGTGTGCGAGAGAGTTGGTCAATTAGATCCTGCCCCCAAATCGGCGATAAGTGTCATTAGTATTACAAGAGGAGAAAGTGATTTTAAAGGCTTTAAATAACTGTTTCCTGGTTATCTCTACAAGTTGGATACTCTAGTAAAATAATCAACACCGATGTCATCCCAACCTGCTGCGCCATCTCCCCCTAAGCACTTTCATATCTAGCTCCCAGTCACATTATAACCGGAAATATGCGACAGAAGTTCACGGGGAAAAATTTAGCATCGCTGGGAAAAAAAAAATCAATAAGTTGAACAAGGAAAGCCAACCTTTATGTCGCTGGCCTGAAAAAGAAAGGGGAACAGATAGGAGAGAAAGCCATTAAGAGATGGAATTGCTCACATCTTTTGTATAGCTCATTTGTGAGATCGCTAGCTTGAGTTTAAGATCCGGATGCATAATATCGTCTAGATGTTGAACTTTATAAAACTCAATAGTATTATCCACCCACTAAGCCTCATCATGATCTTTCCGAGGTCTAGAAATCTGATGTTTCAAATTCCGATGTTTGAACCTGATCTGATGTTTGAAGGTGACCATAGCGCTCCAAACCAAACCAAACCAAACCAAACCATCATCAGGCCTGAAGCGTGATGGGGGTGGTGGGGGTGGTGGCGAGCTTTAGAGGCCTATTCTGCTCTCATTTCAAGAGTTGATGTAAGACCTAGAGGCCCAGTAAAAATCTTCATTCCAGGCTCGGCGTCGACTCTTGTCACCGCTGTCTATGTTGAGTCTTCTCTTCGCTCAGCCCTTAGTGATTTCATTATAAACATTTAAACATTTTAAACATTTAGCAACAAAAGCAACATAGAAATACATCTAAGAACAACATTTGGAAAAGTCCAGAAAGATCAGAAAACGATTTAAAAAATGTTGGTTATTGAAAATGCTTAAAAAAAAATAGTCATTCTTGAACTCTAAGAGTTGCGTAACGAAATTTGTTACCAAGAGCTTCCTCGCAAATTATTCTGCATAGTTGATAGGAGGGGGAAGGAAATAGTCTGTAATTAATCCAAAATAGGTACTTCTAGGCAACCGATATGCAAGCACCGCATGAAGTCCCGCCCAAAGCAGTCATTGGTTATTCGATTTGGCACTTTTCCGTGACGTCATGGTCGACAGAAAACTCACTTTCGAGTTTCCAGACGCAAAAGTGCGCGGGCTGCCGCCAAATCAAGTGGGTAGAGGCGGAAAAAGTTTTTCGGTCAGCTTTTAAAAAGGCTTCAGAAGCTTCGCCGTGTGCGTCGTATCACGTGTCCTGGGCCTGAGACAAGGAACTACTTTCAGCGAGCGAAAAGAACTTGTGCAGAGAGTATTTAGACATTCCCGAGTGCTGCGTAACACCACGAATTAACTGTTTGGTCAAGAGAGAGAAGCCCGTAACTTATCTGATTGGACATAAGTGATTCGATCTGTCCACGAGAATAAGTGAGTATGATTTCTACTGTTTAATTACTTATTAAATTATCCCTTTAACGAAAAAGAAAACAACCGTGTTTCAGCTTTCGAGTTGATGATGCTTTCTTAATGAAGTTTTATGCATCTTATTCTACAGTCTATTAATAATTTTACAAAACATAATTAATTTGTAACAAATGCGGTGTTAACCTAGTATTGGAAATGTTCATTTAGAAAATTTATTCTGTCTATAGACAGACCGTATAAAATTCCTGATTATTTAATAAATGAAAAATATTTTCTTTCACTAAAATGTACTAGAAGAAACAATTAAAAATATTAATAAATAATTTTTTGGTAAAAGACCTTAGAAGAAATTGATGTAGAAATTAATTTTATTATTGTTATATTAAGAAACATTGTAAGATATCCGAGTATGATTGGTGAATTTGCTATAAGTAATGAGTTAAAGAGAAATAGTTTATTTAATTTTTTTAAACCCCTCCAAAAACAATTTATATGTTCAAAAGAATTACATATATCAGATATATTTGTCTAAAATATCCGTTATCGAAAGTAGAAAACTTCCGGAGAAAAGTTTTGGATTTTTTAATTTTTGCTTTTCTACTCCTTTGTAATACATCAAAATAATGAATGATAACCGGGGTTCGGCTGCCATGATCAAAAACCGTTTAAAAATTGTCATATCACTTCGTATTATATTAATGTGAAATAGATGTACACCAATTTAATGGGATCTAGCGAAGAGAAAGGTTATAAAATCTGAGTGTAAGCCCCACACGAGATCTGCGAGGGGCAAATCACTTTTATTGCCTTCCCGATTTTTAAACATCGTTAGGTAAGAGTAGTGAGCTATTAGATTAGTAAACAAGTTTTTGATTGCAGCATAATTTGAAACTGAATTAAATGCTAATCGTTCTCATCACGTGCTAATTCTTATGATCAGACTTCCGTTTGATTTTGTCTTCTCTTGTCAATTACTGTCTAATCTTGCAAATTTATTGCAAATTCATGAAGTTAAATTCACGTATAGAGTTTGAATTTGCCTGAACTTTTTTAAATCTATCCTTATTTCCCCAAATCATACTTTTTTAATATCGTAGTATATTAGTTTCTTTTATAACGCAAATTCCTGGACTTTTGAAAACAAAGCTTGAAAACCAGATTACCATCTTGTATTTTACATAAATTTTGTAAGTTTTCTTGATGATCCATTCATTTAGCTCCTATAATTAGAAATTCTATTATTATTATTATTATTATTTCATTTCTTTGCATAGAACATATTACTGAAAATTTATCTAAGTTCATTTCAATCAGTTTACAGAAACCGGTTGTTCATGATTTTTTCGATTTCCAGGGAACATGCGCGTAACATTACAGATGGCATTAAATAGTCTTTAATTATTGCATACAATATCTAGGTTTAAATTCTCATTTATAGAAAGACATACACTTTTTCAAATACATTTTCAAAGATGCTTCATAATTTCTTGGCCCCTGTAAAACAGAAATTTTAGATAAAGACAAGTTCCCCATCTTGCCATACCTGGTCATTTTGTGGTTTCTTATAAAAGGATTTGTATTAGAAGGGTAAAATAAATTATTTGGTTTTTACATTTAAAAAAATAGTTACGTACTTTGTGTAAAGTAACATCGGTGAGCTCAATTAATGAGGTATAGAATTGCGAAATGTAGATAAAATACAATCATAAAATGATCTGCATATAATGACAAATATACACGTTCATATAATCAAGTAATATGAATAACACATCATTATAAGAAATACGAATCTGTTATAATCTAGTTTGAAAATAAGAGAGTAATATAGAATTAATTGATTAGCTGAGGGTGTGTATTATTAATGAAAGTAATAGTTATAGTTTTTAGTTATAACTTCGAACTTTTTCATCAAGATAAAACTCAACGGATATTTCCGAGCTCGTCTTATCGAGAAATATTAACTATGGTATATATAAACTCGAGTAAAAGAAATTCGAATCTTTTACGCTTCTTTTTTTCTTTTTCTAAACCAATAACAATAACTAATCTTTCAGACGGATTGATATCTTAATTTTTTTTCCCTCCAACGTGGCAGGCACTTTGTCTTGTGGTCAGTCGCCCATTCTGACAGTGACTTTATTGGCTACTTTATTAAAAGATAACATATAGGTAAACCAACACTGCCCCCTATGACGGGGGAGCACAGGAGCGTCCATGCCTTAGTCGGGATTCGAACCCGAGCCCACCTAGTGGGAGCTCACGACGTAACCTCCTTACGATGTTGGCGGCCTTGCTATCTTTATCAAGTTTTCGGTTGCCCCAACTACCTCAGTATCTAGCTTGCTAAATGGGGATTCTAGAAAACGTCATTGCCCATGGTTCGAATCTTCAATACATACGCTTGTGATGAATATTTATTACAGGTTTTAGAGTTTTTTTTTAAGTATGTGTGTAATCTGATGCACTTGCCTCTTCTAATCCGTCATTGATAGTATCTTTTATATTGGCACAGCTCCCTGTATGAGTTGAAGCAACAAGAAAAATGTAAAGCTTCTTGTCTAACATTTTATTTCTAAGTTATTCTACAGAATATTTATTCTCCAGATTCGTGTAAAATTTTTTCTTCCCTTCAGAGATCAAATTACTGTTTCGTGGGAAACTGCGTAAAATAAAAAACGAATTAGCGTTACCAAAAGCATTAATTATACCGCCAGTCTACGGTTTTTAGCTGACAAACTGAAAAAAAAAATCTCAAATGAAAGTCATTACTCAGAAGTTTTTCAAAGATTTATGATGTAATTTGACTGTTTTTTTTTATTAAATTCTCGATGATAAATTCTTTTGCTTCTGCGAGCAGAGTCACACCATGAATGCTTGAAATAAATACATTAAAATTAATTTGAAAATGACGCAAGAAAAATGAACTAAATTTGTGTAACGCTATTAAATAAATTTTGCATGCACGAAATGAAAAGTCAAATTAAATGAATATATTAAATGGGGCACAATGCAGTTTCCTGATTAATTCTAAATCCAAATGATCCAAATGATACTCACGTGTTTGACTTTTTGAACTTGCAGGGACTTTTTAAAGTGTTCCTTGAAACAACTTAAGGAGCATCGGGAAGTTGTAGACTTAATTAAGAGTACATATATCATTATGAAATGTGTTTATAGCTATTGAATTATGACCAGAGGGAAAAACTCCGTTGCCCATCATTTTAAAGGGTTTTTTAAAGAATATATTAAGCAATAAATACTTTGAGCAATATTTTTGTCTGCTGATAATACCAGTTCTGTCAATCTTCCACCAATAAATTTCATATAATTCAAATACTTTTGCGTGATGGTAGTCCTAAGGTTTTGACATGTTCACTTTATGTTTCTATTTTCTGGTGTTAACAACTAATTCTAAATAATTGCTGTCTATTTAATTTTAGTAAGAAATACGAGGATTTGAACGGTAGGTGTAGGTTCAAGTTACTTTTCACATATATATATGTTAAAAAGTTGAAAGGATGCTTTAGTAAGTGTTGATTTTCGTATTCTTCTCGAATGTTTAGTTTTCTCTACATAACTATTTGAAAATAATTGTAATGGAGCTTCGTTTCCCGTCATAGAGTACAGAGAGAGATAATTTTTGAAGAAAAAGCATGCTACATTTGAGAGGCCAACTTCGTAAATATTTTATAGTGTTGTGCTTCTCAAAAGATTTTTACTTTGGGCGAGGAAAGAAGGAGATGCGAATCAATTGATAAAGGAATAGATTTTAGTCAAATGTGAAGAGGCAGAATATGGGGTATTTACAAACAATGTATCTCTCTATATATGTAAATTTTAATTTGTCTGTTACGTCTAATGCGTTTTAACACCATCCCTCTGAATGTAAATATATGCATTTGTATCAAACAGAATGCCTGCTTAAGCAGGTTCCAGACACAATTTTTTTTTCTTGCATTTTTTTTTTTGTGCATTTTATAAGGATTTGTTCTCTAATGTGTCTTTATACAAAGATTATTGTTCATATTAAAGACATAAATAATTTTAAAAATTTAAAAATTTTAAATTTTAAATTTAAAGTAAATTTTTCTTTTGTTAGATATGCTTAACAGTTTACTTGCCTGATTTTTTTCACTTTTGGATAGGACACTACAGGAAACTACAGAAAAGTTTTCAAAGTAATTTTTCTTCAGGATTTATAAACATTTTATTTAAATTTTTTTATCACTCTAAAGGACAAAGAAGCTACTTCCTTTTTAGAGTAATTTTTTCTTTGGAAATTTTTTTTCAAAATTTTTGTTTTTAGCCAAAAATGTTGAAGGCAGTTAAATTAAAATCGAATAAAGTAACGCTGTAAAAATTTTAATAGAACAATCATACAAGGAACTAGAAATGGGAAATTAGTAAAAATTCTGCTCTGAGAAGAACATGCATTAAGTAGGGTACACACATATTGTACAACCAAAAAATTTTGTGAGTGCAATGTTATCATCATAGTTAGCTTTATTTTATTATAAAACTCTATGAATTAAGCCAAGAAAATTAAAACGTGGTTTTTTAAAAAGATTTGTGTTCCGGACTGTTTGAATGTAATTTAAATCATATCTTATAAGGCGAAGTTAAGAACATATCTTCAACATTCCGAATTTGACTGATAAATTAACTCACATGTATTGAATTCAAAACTTAGGAATCGTTGGTAGCATTAAACTCTCATTTTTGACAAAAACTATCGATGTTAAATATATAGGAATGAAAGAATGACTTTGCTGTATCTTTTTTGTATTTGTTCCATTTTTCTGTGTCTGAACTTATTAATGCTACGTGAAATAAAGAAATTACGTTAGAAAAAAATTAGCTTTGTTATACGGTTTCGTTATCATAATACTTTACAAAATATTCCGAGACCGAAAACTATTTAAACTGTATAGTTGAACATTGTATAATTGTCTAATTAAACAGAAAACAGACCAATTCATTCAGTGAACTCTGTTATTTATTCATATTTACGCGGCATATCAGTTGACTTCCCTGACAATCAATCTCTATGTTAAGTTATGGGGATTTCCCCGTCTCTAATTACACGCGAACAAATGCATATTTCTAATTTTTTTTTTTTAAATCTGAAAATAGATTTTTTAATGCGGTGTAGATGTTTATCGAAATACTGTTTTCTTATTAACTTATTAAAAAAATGATTCAAGAATTTTCAAAAATCTTTCAAGCGGTAGACATCAATATTTTAATGCCTTATCACAAGTTAATTTCTAAATATTTCAAAATTTGAAGAACTACTCTCGCTTTACAGCAGTTTTTCTTTAAGGACAAAAAGAATTCACAAACATGCATTTTGGGAGTGATAAGTAAAGTACTTTGAGGAAAATTGCCCGTGGCTTAACTAATGAGCCGAAGATCTGCGAGGTCAGATGATGTACTGCCTTAAGCTATTGAATGCAATTAGTTGTTCATCGCAATTAGTTTCATTTCAGTTAAGGAGACTCACGACCCTTAAGTCGAGGAAATAAGGCATATTTTCATACTTTTTGACTCTTTGTAACTATTTCAATTTACACCCAGTTTTTTCAAATTTTATGTATAAATGTAAAATTTGAAATTTTGTTATTTATGTAAAATCTGAAAATAGATTTTTTAATGCGGTGTAGATGTTTATCGAAATACTGTTTTCTTATTAACTTATTAAAAAAATGATTCAAGAATTTTCAAAAATCCTTCAAGCGGTAGACATCAATATTTTAATGCCTTATCACAAGTTAATTTCTAAATATTTCAAAATTTGAAGAACTACTCTCGCTTTACAGCAGTTTTTCGTTAAGGACAAAAAGAATTCACAAACATGCATTTTGGAAATGATAAGTAAAGTACTTTGAGGAAAATTGCCCGTGGCTTAACTAATGAGCTGAAGATTTGCGAGGTCAGATGATGTACTGCCTTAAGCTATTGAATGCAATTAGTTGTTCATCGCAATTAGTTTCATTTCAGTTAAGGAGACTCACGACCCTTAAGTCGAGGAAATAAGGCATATTTTCATACTTTTTGACTCTTGGTAACTATTTCAATTTACACCCAATTTTTTCAAATTTTATGTATATGATAAATTGATATATTAACTTTAATAAAAAATTTTTCAACTCTCAAAATAATTTTAAATAATTTTTTTAAAAATGCTTTAGATATACCTTGTTTTTTAAGTATTTTTATTGTATACTGGCTTGCCCGCAGAACTATGAAATTAATTTTACACTTAAATGTATAATTCCTGTTTTATGTTTTAAATAAATAATTCAAAATACAATTGAACATAAAACATTCAACATTAAAATATTTTTTCAATTTTTTGAAAATTGCTCAAAATATACTTAAAATTTCCTTAAATTTTGGCATTAATTTACCCCTGAAAAAATAAAAAAATGTGCAGTGATTGCAATAATTCTAGGTCAGACGCAATAAAATAACATGGTTATGCAGTGATAAAAATTTCATGGAATTATGTTTCATAGTTTTTGAGATATCAGTTGCGGAATGATGCAAAATTACATTTTGAGAAAAATGAGTTTAAAATTTTTCTTACCATAAACTTGATCATTAATTAAATATTTAGAATATCAATATCTCCGGAACTAAGCGGAATATTTTCATGCGGTTTGCTTTATTTTGTTAAGAAATGATCAGGCTTTAACATATATTTTTTTTCAAAAAATCGAATGTTTTAAAGATTTAAGAGTAGTGAGTCCCCCTTAAACACCATGATGTAAATCATACTGTATGTCAGAAATTATTATTTGACCAACGTTAAAACAGTGTTTGCCTTAAACAAACGAAAGAAAATTGATTTATACATTCTGTTCATCTTCAGCAATGATGCTAAAATTTCAGATTATTTCACCTTTTCAGGTCTTGAATAATTAAAATCGGACTAGACTTAATAACTTTTTTGAAAGAATAATCTCTTTCTCTAAGTATACTTCTAAAATTAAAAATGTAAAAACTAATTGCTGATGTATTTTATGTTTATCTGATAAATAAATATTCTCCAAATCCAAATGTTTACAGAGTTTTTCCGATCTAATTCGGCTAATTCCAGCTGACCAATATTTCCCTAAAGCTTTCTTACGGCCGATCATTCAGAGAATCTCGGTTTGGTAGTTTCATCCATAAACCGATACTGAAATTTCATCACGCAGTAAAACTTTCGCGGCCATTGAGCAGCTGTCGTTTCTCTGAAGTCTCATATTTCTGAGAGCCGTGCACACATTATTCTCAAATATTTCTTTATTATGAGACATTCTTGGTATCTGAATCAGTTTAAAGGAATTCTCAACAAACGACGGATCTCAAATACGTCTGGGAAACACAAGTGGAGAATTAAAGCAAATGAAACTACAACTGAAGTGAAATTGGAATGATGTTTACAAATATATCTGTTGGCAAAGACTTTGCGATGAAGGAAGAAGGGTAATAGTGGGGAGGGGAGGGGCTTGCCCCCTATGCAAATTTGAGGGGCTTGTGTAATACTTAAAAAACATTAATAAAAGGCCCAAAGTCTATTAATGTAAGTTAGAGAAGCAATTTAGAAATTGCCCCTAGTTGCTCATTACTTTTTGCTATGCCTCTGCTGTTAAATCTATGATACATATCAAAAGACTTCGTTGTTTAGTTAGTCCTGAAATATTTCACTATGATTTTATTCTGCTCTATAATGTATATCTATAGCACGTGACGTCTGTTGGTATACTTTATCTCTTTTTTGTTGGGGGGGGGGAGGAAAGGAAGTATATATATACATATATGAAAATATATTATGCTTAATTTGTCACTCCTTTTTAAGAATGAAACCTGATTTTTAGGCCCGTAAAAACAAATATGTCATAACACCTCTAATAATATCATTGTTCAGGTATTTCTTTATACAAAATCAATCAAAGAGCATTTGTTCAAAAGTTAGGTGCAGTAATAATCATAGCATTGATTGAATAAGTAAAAGTAGTGAGTAGTAGAACAAAATCAATGAAACGTTGCATTTAATTTACTCGAATAATCATTATGTACACAGAATACTTCCTTCCATTTCCATTTTATATTGTAATATTTGCCATCATTTCTCTATCATTCGTTTTAGGGAAATTTATAAATTTTAATTTGTCTGCTACGTCTAATGTATTTAAACACCATCCCTCTGAATGTAAATTTATGCATTTGTATCAAACAGAATGTCTGCTTAAGCAGGTTCCAGACACAAATTTTTTTTTTCTTTCATGTGCATTTTATAAGGATTTATTCTATAATGTGTCTTTATACAAAGATTATTGTTCATATTAAAGACATAAATAATTTTAAAAAATTTAAATTTTAAATTTAAAGTACATTTTTCTTTTGTTGGATATGCTTAACAGTTCATTTGCATGATTTTTTTCACTTTTGGATATTTTTCTACAGGAAACTACAGGAAAGTTTTCAAAGTAATTTTTCTTCAGGATTTATAAAAATTTTATTGACATTTTTTTTTATCACTCTAAAGGACAAAGAAGCTATTTCCTTTTTAGAGTAATTTTTTCTTTGGAAATTTTTTTCAAAATTTTTGTTTTTAGCCAAAAATGTTGAAGGCAGTTAAATTAAAATCAAATAAAGTTACGCTGTAAAAATTTTAATAGAACAATCATACAAGGAACTACAAATGGGAAATTAGGAAAAATTCTGCTCCGAGATGAACATACATAAAGTACGGATGTACAGTAGGGTACACACATATTGTACAATCAAAAAATTTTGTGTGTGCAATGTTATCATCATAGTTAGTTTATTTTATTATAACTCTATAAATTAAACCCAGAAAATCAAAATGCGGTTTTTAAAAAAAAATTTGTGCTCCGGACTCCTTCAACATAAACAGTCCATGTATAGCTAAAAATTTTTATAAGCTTATTAAACTCATATATTACTAGTAATAGACAATTTGAACCACAACGTTTTTTTATAACTGTATGAAGCATACGGTACTAGGACAGAAAATTATAAATTCTCGTCCATATATTGGGAAAGTATTGCTTTTATTATATATTGCCCTATTTTTTTTCGTTAGTTACTATTGATAGAGCTTACTCTTTGCCGACTATAATACTTGAGGTCTGTTTCGCTCTGTTGGTGCGTATCAGTGCGTGATCTCTAGCATTTATGAAGTAAATACTAAAAAATGTGATATTTCTGCTTTGAAAGCTTTGAAAAACGGGAGCTGGTGCATTGGAAATGTGTTTTTTGAAAGAAAGTGAAAATTTATGCTTTCGACTAAAATTTTCAGTACCTTTAAGAATTGGAATTCTAATTGAATATTTGATCATTTGATATCTGCTATATTTTAATTTTAAACTGAAAAACTAGTAAATGTGAGTATGAATATTTTTTAATCATGTTTTTCAGAGTCGTAAAATATTATAACCATAAAGATATGTGTTTAGGTTAATTGTAATATTTAAGCTTGATAATCTAACATTCTAGAAACTTCGTATCATTTTCTATTCTTAATGTTCATAATTTGAGAAATTTAAGAAAATATAAGGCCCGTTGTGTGCAAAGTGCGTTTTATTTCCCGAGATTGATGCTTTGTTATTATGTATTGTCCTTTTAAAAGTTAGTTTTGACTTAATAATAGATTTAAAAGGTTCTCTTTTAGGTGACAATAGCTGTAATAAAGTTCCAAAGTTCCTTTAAGGACATTTAAATTTATATCCTTATTTCCGTTTCGTTCATTCGAATGCAATGGTTTATTTACTTATCCTATTTAGCTCAACGTGGTTTCACTTGCGCCAGAATTTGCTCTCTTAAATCGCCTTTCACTAAATTTCCATTGAACTATTCTTGCAAATGAAACCTTATCAGATATTAGATATATTTTGTTACTCTCGCTTTATTAATCATGCATTAGAGCAACGCTTCTGAAAAGATTTTAGAGCTTTATATTTATCATGAAATATTACGAATGTTATCATTTCTTTCTGAATAGTCTTGTATCGGTCTTACTGTTTTTCTAGAATTTTTTTTTGTTTCTGTCGAGAACATGAAATTTGTGAATTAATGAGAGTAAGAATAATGTGTGATTTTTGATTTTTAGTATAAAATATAGAATGATTCGGTAAATCTTGGTCATCAAGTAGTACTATGTATTTCATTATCTTCTTACAGTCTTATGGATCACAATGACTCATTAAGTCTTTTATTCTCTAAGTGTTTGAGATGCATTTTTCTGTCATATATTTTCAGCTTGAAAAGCGTTTTTGACAGATTACTCCATCTTGTACTCTAGTATTCACCAAAGTGCCTCAGGAGAAGCACACTTTTGATGTTTTTCAGTACCAAACTAGAGGTTGGAATAATTCGTCTCAAGCTCTTTTTTCAAGTTGAAAGAAAGTCACAGAATAAAAAGTCTGAAACGCATAGAGGGTTAAAGTTTCTATGCAACCTCCGTTAAGGTGCTGTGGTGAAAACCCATGTTGATTATATAAGGCGATTTTAGTAGTGTATTTTATATTTTTTTATTTCCAAGTGCATAACCCATATTAAGCGACTGTCCAAAACTGGTATCTGTTGCTGTTGAAAGATTGAGAAGTTTTAAACGCCCTCATCGCAAACAGAATAGGAAAAAAAAACTACTATTTTTTTTATTTTTGTATATTCTGCCCACGTGTCTATTTTGCGAAAGATTTTTCTTCTTTGTTAAGACTAAGCACTCTTCCTATTTCGATAAGGCACCACAAGCTTGAATTTTTCTGCCTGTGTTGAGAGAGGCATGATCATCTGGCGATGAAATGATCCCGTCTCAGTTCTGTCAGGACTAAAGAATTCTAGCTCAATTGTCGAACGTTGCATCTTCGATATCCCACTTCGAAGCCGTTTTTATCATTTAAACAAATGTTTGACCTTCTTGAACTTCTGACGTCATCGTCTTGAACTCTTCGTGTGAAGGCAGTCGTGGCAAAGGCAAGCGGATCACACTTTTTGCAAGTAGATCAAGATGCTGTTGTCAGGGTAAAAAACGCGATATAATCCTGGTGCCGCCTTGCCTTCGCGTGTTGTGATGCAAGAGGGAATGAAAAAAGTCTCTTAAGATAAAGCTGATACTGTATGGGTAACCGGTTGTTGAGTAGAATGGCATTTTTATCATGCGAATTTATTTGAAAGAATAAAGATTTTTTTAAATAGAAGCAGATTTTTTTTAACGGCCAATTCTGTTGCGAAATTCTGAAAGCTGGATCATCCAATCTTGAGAAAAGATAATGTTTAGTTCATTTATTCACTGACAACTAATGATTGAATCTAGCTAGTCCATTGTACTCTCTCGAAATAAATTTAAATATCTTTTTTTATTTTTCTATTTAGTATTTACAGATTCGATATTTATCATATAATTATTTCTGCCAGCCATTTGCTTCGAAGATAAAAATGCATTCTTATTAATTCTTTATGGTTCAGAAAGGTCTTTAATATTGTGACAGTCTATCTCAAATAGAATTTACATAGTTTTGAAAAGCGGCTGAAGCATTACTTATACTTTCCTAAAATATGTGTAACAGCGTTAACAATAGAACGCCACCTCCTTTTAGCCAAGGAGAAAAAAGTCCCCGCATTTAAAAAAGCAGTATGCACGAGTCAAAAAGCAGTATGCACGAAGTAAAATCGCCTTTTGACAGATTAATTACTCCATCTTGTACTCTAGTATTCACCAAAGTGCCTCAGGAGAAGCACACTTTTGATGCTTTTCAGTACCAAACTAGAGGTTGGAATAAATCGTCACAAGCTCTTTTTTCAACTTGAAAGAAAGTCTTAGAATAAAAAGTCTCAAACGCATAGAGGGTTAAAGTTTCTATGCAACCACCGTTAAGGTGCACGAGTACCCACCAAATAAAACATTTAACTAAGTAATCAAGTTATTTTTTCATACTGCTACAAATTTGTTGGTCGGTGTTGGTACACTTTTGATTTGAGATAGCCCCACAGAAGAAAATCTACAAGCACTCAAGTCAGCAATTGCGCAAGAAATCACGGCGATTTCGCGGGACATGATCCGCAGATCCATGCACAATTTGCGAAAGAGACTTCAAAACTGCATCGAAAATGACGGTCGCCATTTAACTGATGTAATCTTTAAGACTTAATGGATGACAATGGCATACTGTGTAATTCTCAGGTATAAAAGATTTATTTGTCTATCTTGCTTTGTATTTTTGTTATTGACGTTCCAAATCAGAACGTTCTTTCTGCCGCACCCTGTACATTCAGAGATTGATTTATATTTAATTAATTTTTCTTTTAATTTTAATCATCGAATACAACATAGAAAACACTCCTTTGTAGCACTCAGTAAAATTTACACCTGAAAACACTGGAAATTATCTAGGGTGGACAACAGCCGGATGACCTGCACGATGACCTTCAGAACCAGAGTCTGTGGTTCTGTCCTACGGTTCGTGTCCTGCGTTTAGTACTGACACTTATAGCCGTTCAGAAGTACGCTTCAAACTGCAGGTTCCCCTCTTTTCAAACCTTATGTAGTGAACCATGACACTCTCCGATCCAACCAACCCCTCTTTGCTTCTGTGGGTGTACGAAACTTAGTCCTCTCGCCACATTTCGAATTATAGTCATATGACGCGTCTGCTGATGTAAAAATAACATTAAGAAGAGCTATAATTTATGATCTAATACCATTGAGAATTATGGGAAAGTAACAATTATAATGCATAAAAACTGCGATATAGATAATGGTAGCTGAATTGTTTATTACCACTATCAACACTCAAGCTGTAAAAGATCTCTGTGATACATCCACACTAAGTAACCTCTGCCAACGAATAACATACTACCGTGCTTTGAGCAACCTCTTTTCAAATCCACTAACCTGTATATATCTAACATTTACTATGAAGCTTTTATGCAAAAATCTAAATAGACTCACTTTTTTATGCTTCAAAACATTTTATTAAAATCTTTGCGGAATTTCTGAGTTGTTTTGCTCAATGAGCGAATTTACTTAAGTATTCCCCAATTTTTTTCTATGTCTTTAGTCGACTTGGAAAAGCATTGAGCATTTTAATCACTCCTGTTTCAGACATTGTTCTCTTCAGAATTTGCAGTGACATCACATATTTTCTTCGCATGGTCTTTTAAACATTTTTTTAAACACTGTAGTAATGCATTTCTTTTGGAGGAAAAGCAATATATAATTATTTTCCCTGTAAAAGTAAGATACTATCATTCAAATATGTTATGCACCAACTAAACAAATTTTTCCTTATTGTAAATGTGTATTTTATATTTGAAACAACAAAAAATACATTTTCTGTTTTTTTTTATTTATTCAAAGAATTGAAAGAACGCTTAATGATCCTGATGAATACTAGTGACATTTTGAGGAAGTTAAGCAGTAATACAATTTGTCTAACAGCTTCTTGATTTCGATCTTTTATCCTTTGTTTTAATAATTACTTCAAGGCTTTTTGTAAATTCAAGCATAAAACATTTTGTACAATTGTGTCTTCATTATGCGTATTCTTCACTCTACAGAACGCTAAGAATTTAAAAATTAATTGCAGAAAAACATGGTAGATTATATATAGTGTCTTGTGGCATTGATTTTTGTAGTTGTGCTAATACTTTCTTTCTTAACATCTGTTTAAAAGTTTTGGTGTTTGGACTTATTTCATAAGTTTTGGTTTGGTGGTACGAGCTTATGGTTTCGCCTTTGAAAACTGATCAACGTAAACATCAATCATATACTCCGGAACGAAAAAGAGAAGAAAATTGATTTCTGTCTCTTATTAAGAGTGTGTCTGACTCGAATATGCGCCATATTTAACATATCACAATTACTTTTTGTGCATTGAAATCGTATTATTGTATGGTAAACCTAAATGAAGGTTTTTAAATTCTATAACATGCGGAATTTACAATGTTTGAAACTTTAATGTAAATCTACATTTATAGTTGATCTTACCTTTAGTAATTTTTACGATTATTTTATGGACAAAATCGTACCATATTGGCATTTTTTAAATGTTTCAATACATGTTGAGGTAAAAGTGCGTGAAACAATACTACGGTTATTTATTATTCTCTTCTTAGTAATTATATGATATGAGAGTACCAATCACTAACTATGTACTTTCAGCCCAATAGAATTTTATTTTCGCGTAATATTTTTGAGCATTTTGAAAAGTATGCAATTTTGATAGCGAATTCTCTTGTAAAATGTATAAAAAATATTAGCTAAATCTACTTTTAATTAACAGTGGTAACTTTTACCGTTTTATAACTTTCAGATATACTTGTAAGTTTGTAGAATTTGAACCTTTTTTCTCTCTCCCTAACACGGCAAGTTCTCGCCTTTGCGGCAATTACCCATTCAATTCCGCGAATCTGTTGGCTTCTTGATTATGAAAGCCCCATAGAGGTGAACCAACATCACTTCCTGTGAGGGGACACCATAAGAACGTCCATGACTTAGTCGGGATTTGATCCCCAGCCTACTTCGTGGACGCGCAGAGTATGAACTGTACAACGTTATAAATCGTTGGTGCAAAACCTTTTAAAAACAATGTGGGTTAAGTGCCTCCAAGAGAAAATTTCTGCTTCTGAAAGGGGAAAACTGATGTTTTAGAAAAACTTGGGGGAGGGGGTAAAATTTATAAGATCTTAATATAAAATGGGATAGTGCAAAACTTGTTAAAAGACAGTCTTCAAAAAACTTGGTGGCTTTAGAGCTAATTAGTTTTCTGTTTTCACTTTGACAAGTTTTCTAAATTCTTATTTCATAAAGATACTAATAAACTTAAGGTACCAGACGTATTGGAATGGTGATGCGGTCGAGTGGTGCTTAACTCCAGGCCAGTTGGGGATTAAAGCTAATACTGGTCTTTGTCAGTGTATTATGAGTATCCCCCGCCCCCTGTATAACAACAGTGCACTAAAAAGCTTTATCAAGAGATCAAATAGTTATAAATGGAATGTAACCTCTATTTCTTTATCTCGCTCATCTGATTTACTGATCAACAGAGCTTTACTGAAGGCATAACGAAAGTTCAAATGTTAATTTTCAATGTTAATGAATAAAATTTTAAAAAGTTCTCTCACTGACGAGCATTTTGACTTTATTTTTGCGTATGTTAAAATTTTTGAAACAAACAAAAATCTCACGAAATACATCTGTCGTAATTGATATCACACATTTTTGCCTGAGCGCGAGCCGCGAGTTTGACACCCCTGATGTACAGTGTTGGGTTATGTACACCGGACTGGGGTGTAATGTCGTCATCCCCCAGGGACATTAGCCACACACACACAGTGTTGGGTGTTAGAAAAATACTGAACTTCCTTCATTTTACTGCTGCTTATTGTTAATTAAGGAATGCCTCAAAAGTGTCTGATAGTATCATATTTACAGCTATACTTACCAAGTTAAAGGTAATGTAGATAAGTCGTTACACTGATTCTCATTACTTATGTTAAGTAATGGTAAAAGGGCTTTATTTTTGATATCGCTGAGCTTTATTTTTTCAAAGACTTTGTAAAACTCAATTGTGAAATAGATTTATCTTTATCTCTTTAAAACTCTCCCCTTTGCGACCTATTATCATTTAAGAGCAAAAATATGGTCTATTTTGTGTGAAGTTATGACTCTTAGAATGAGCATCATTTAATCTAATCTGTCTGCATACAGCGCGAGCCACTGCTCAACGTCCTCATTATGTAGCTAGTCAAGTGTTTTGTAACCAGTTTCAGCTTTTTGTAGGTCGCGAATGATTCGGAATTTCATTGCCGCGGGAAAGGCGTGACATTAAGTGTATCTCTTGTTTATCATGTATCCATACCCGTGTATCCATAGCCTTCATTCGACAGCAATTAATTAGCATTCCTTCGTATTCTTTGTGAGAAAGAAAAACACTCCTTGAAGCATAAAGGCTTCTGAGGGGTTTCTGAAATTGTATTCAGATGTCCAGGAATGTGAATAAGTCAATTATACATGAATCGTTAATTCCATTTTTTATTTTCTTTAATTTTTAGCATCCAGTTCACTGTTTTATTCGTTTTCTTATGCTGTACACGTTCTGTCCGTTTTAAATACGTTTCGAGACCTGAGAGACCTCAAGTCAAGAATGATATCAAGAATTTTGAATGGATCATATTTTTGTTGGAGCAATTGTTCTTTTGGAGCATTTCGTGAATGAAAACTTTAGTGTTTTTAGTAGCTTTAGAGTGCATTTAATTTTTTTCAATGTACATTTATCGTAACAATTCATAAGCATTCCATCGTATTCTGTATAAGAGAGAAAAGCATTGTTTGAAGCATAAATACTTCTGTGGGCTTTTTAAACATATGAATAAGTCAATCGTGAACAACTTTTTTTTTCCAGGTCCAGCATCTAGTTCTTCATTTCTTTCATTTACTAATACTGTGCATGTTCTGTACATGTTTTTAGCTCTCTAGTGTTTTGTGGTTTTTGTGCACATCCAGTTAGAAGCAGGATAATCGTAAGTGTACGCATATTTTGATTATTGGGCTGATTATACACTACAAATTATGAAGATATTTTTTCAGGGGTCAATACTTTGTGCTAATTCATCATAATTTCTCTTTCTTTGTTTCCTGAAGAGTTAGAAAGAATAATCACCAATAAACGGACCTAAATTATTTCATGGGAAATTATTAAGAATCTAAATTCTAAGGTAGTTGTAACAAAAGTTATGTGCTCTGCCTCGGGTATGTTGTGGATGTTGGTAAAAATCATTTGATTTCAGATTTTAATAACGATTTTGCACTTTAAAGAATTTAAAGAGTTCCAAGTATCCACTATATCCCTTTTGCTCTTATTAAACCTAGTCTTCTGACCGATGATATCATGATATCATGCCTTTTCTATCTGCTTCGGAAATATTTATGTTATCTCTATCTCAGTACTCAAATTAGGTTAGGCTACAGAAGACAGTTTTTAACCTGGAAAACTATCATTATAAGCAGTAATGTAATGATTATATCCTTTAATATGTAGCTAGTTCTTAGCGGGGAAAAAGATAGATTGTTATATGTAAAATTAACTTCATCTGTCAGGCATATGTGTTGACTCACATGAATTTCTCTTTCTCATCAACAAACTACTACTTTGAAACTCTACATACGCTGAATATCATGAAAAATCCGAGGCTGCAAATCAGGTGTCGTTTGTTTAAACAATTACTTAGCTATTTGACGTGTATTCCCAACCACTTCCTGATTCCATACGAATAATTTCCATATAATCATACGGACAGGAAATTGTAAGATTCCCTTTCTTCATTCTTCAAAGTGGCAATGGTTATCGTTTTTTATCTGCCTCATTTAGTCGCTTTGTCATTTGACGTTGTAAATAAATAATGTATTGATACATTCCACATACCATCTGTGTAATAGATAAGGCTTTCTAAAACCTACTATTACAGGCAGCGGCCTGAAGATTTGAGTATTTTACAAAAAATTATAAACTATTTTTATTCAAAAATTGATTTTCAAAGCAGAAACATTTAGCTAGCAGCATACATTTAAAAAAGCGATTTAACTTTATTTATTCTGCCGCGGAAATATACTATCACTAGGCTGAATACCACTAGAAAACTGTAAGACAAATAAAAAAAAGGCGGTTTCATATTGTTTAAATTTTAACTGATCTGAAAAATTATTTTTGAAATTTTTAACGTTGGCAATATTTTTATTTGTTAAAATATGGGAAAACTTTTAGAGCTACTGCGACTCGTCTCACTAGTTAAACTGATGCAATCAACTTTTACGCTTTAAATGGCATCTCTGTGGTTGACTGAAGGTATACATATTTGTATTTGACACCATAACAAACTCAATTCTTATTTACAACTTAACTTTTCTGTAACAATTTTCTTTTTTTCAATTCGAATTTTTTTATTGTGTGGTATAAGATTTGTGCTACAATTTCATCTTTAAATATTTCTATCACAATCCTAATTTTGACCAAAACTGGTTTTTAAAAAAATTTGAAAGTATGCCAGTAATAGATCGTTTTTAACTTCAATCCTAGGTCGAACATCTTCATCTATAAGCTAAATGTTAGTTTTTTAAACGATATACATTTTAATTATATCACAATCCAATTTTTGCTTAAAGCTTGTTTTTAAAGAAATTTGAAAGTATATCAGTAATTATGTTTTTTTTCTCTTTGATCCTGGGTCTAACACTTTCATCTACACGCTAAATGTTTGTTATTTTAATGCTAAGCATTATAATTCTGTATTTACATTATTCAGCAATTCCGACATTCTGTATTTACGCTATTTTAGTCCAGTTTCGTATGTACTCACTTTCTTGATATCTCCAAAAAATATTTCATGAAAATGAAAATTTTTGAAGCAGCTTTTTACAGACGGTTTGGATAACTGAATGTATGAAATCCTAATCAGGATCGAAACTTTTCGTGAACGATAGGTTGTTCGCGTTTTACTCGTGGGCCATCCATGTTAAACTAATTGAGTAGACATACATAAATGTATGATGTAAAATAAGCAAATTAAAGAGCATAGATAAGCTAAATCGCTCACTCCTTTCAACAACGTCGTATCTAAAAAAAAACAAGATTTTTCAGGAGAGTGATTTGAAAGATGAAAAGTACATTGAAATGTATTGAAAATAAATTTTTTATTCTTCTCTCTAGCGGCTAAATATTGAGCGGTGAGATATAACGATCTTGCAGCGATATACTAGTCTTTCAGGGCATTCTGAAAACAAGCATAACTAAAAATCGCTGATTTTTGAGATATGACGTTGTTGAAAGGAGTGAGCGAAATGTAGTCAGTCCTTGTGTATTTGCTTTATATTCACAGAATTTATCACAGATAATTAATTAAAATCGGAGATATGTATTTTTCTAATTACTTGGGACATATCAGAAAAAGAATTATACATAGCTACGGCTTAGGTAAATGAATCAAAAGCCTTATTGTACGAGAATGATAAAAGCAACATGATAGCTATTTATTGGGTTTACCAGTGAAAAACAGATGAAATAAGCTTTTTTTTTTCTCAATGCGTTACTGGAACGAACTTCTCTAGTGATAAGTTTAATGGTATGTAACAGTATGTTCTTATGACTGCACGATTTTGCTCAGTGAAAACTTGACATTTAAGTGCAAGAAATCTTTATGTTAGCTTAGAGTAGACAGAGTTAAATTAATTTTAAGTTCTTAAGAACATTTTATGGAGACTTGGATCTACACTTCACTAACGTTTGAAAATATTAATCATGTAAAAGAACCCATGACTTCCCTTAATCCTAATACTTCTTCAACATGTGCTGGTCTCCTTCTGCTTTAGGCTCAGATTGTTGCGTATTAGCTAAGAGATACTCTCTCTCTCACCCCCCTCTCTTTCAATATATATATATATATATATATATATATATATATTATATATATAATTTTATATATATAATGGGAAACTTTTCTATGGTGGCCACTAAGGATTCCGAAAAAAGAGTGGCTGTTTTGAGGGGAGGGCCGTGAAAAAGGGGTTTCTTCCATAACATTGACTCTATGGAACCTTTTATTGGTTCTGGACAAAACATGGCCGTATAGAGGGGTAGCCGACTGGAAAAGTTTCACTATATATATATATATATATATATATATATATATAAACCTTATTCATACTTTTCTTTTCATGTTGTTTGTTCCTGGCTGCAAGTAGCTTTAGAGCTATTACTGGTTTTCTCTTTCATCTTATTCTTATATATATATATATATATATATATATATATATATATATATATATATATATATATATATATATGTATATATATATATATGTGTGTGTATCTTTTTTTACAATATCTACCTATTATTAATATAAATAACTAAATAAATCTATATATGTATAAGTTAAATGTAAATTCTAAACTTTATGCTTAGATCACTTAAAGAAAGTATTCTAAATTTGTCTGAAATCACCATACTCAGTATAAAAAAAATCACTCTTTTAGGCATATCAGGTTTCTCTACAAATGTCGCTTCTTCCTGTAAAGTTTGTTTACCCTAAATGTTTACCTCATATTTGTGTCATTCCGTGTACAGTTTCCATCGCAGAATTCTATAGAATATGGTGATCTAGGTGGGGGGACCTTCAATTTTTTCCGAAGTTTTACAAAATCCGGGAGAAAGTTCTTTTTTCTCGCGTCCTATTTTTAACGGTTTCAGCGGAAAGAGTTCTTGTTTATAGGAACCAAAATATCTGGTCGGAGGGTAAAAGCGGGGTGAAGCCAGAAAATTTGTGGCTCGCCGGCTGACTCACGCCAAAATGGATGTAACATTTCAACTGTGACCGTAACTCAAGTGTGGATGTGATGCTGAACAGAGCAGCAGGAATTGATGATTTTTATGAGGGATTGAATGGAGAGTTGAAAAGAGAGAGAGGAAGTGAATGTATTTTTTATGAATAACGCCCTCCATGTCCTAGTGTGGGAGGCGGTGTTTTCAAACGCTTAACGTCACTCAAAAACTGGGGTTACGACGAAGAGCAAAGTTATTGAAATAGTAAAGTATACTGAATATATTTATTTATCGAACCTCCCACATTCTTTATTTATCAAGCCTCGCGCTAACTGATTTTCAAAGAGTATGCAAACATTTATTTATATGAGCACTTAAAATATATCCGTTTTATTTTCCTACAGTAAAAGTGACGAAGAAGTTTTGAAACTGCGACAAAATGTGATGTTTTTCCCTTTTGAAAATAAGTCTTTCAGATACTTAGGCCCAGTGACTTTGTGCCTCTTAAACACAGGAGTGTAAAGTGAAAAATTTCGTCTCTGAAATCCTTTAACTTGGCTTGAACAAACTGAATACGTAATATTTGGTATGTAGTAAATTTAATGATTTTTTCTGATTTTAAGCATTTTGAAGAATCCATTGATTTTAATTCCTCACGAAAATGCTATATATATATATATATATATATATATATATATATATATATATATATACATACATACATACATATATATATATATATATATATATATATATATATATATATATACATACATACATACATACATACATATATATATATATATATATATATATATATATATATATATATATATATATATATATATATATATATATATATATATGTTTATATATCTGTAAAATTTTAACTTAAAAACTTGAACGGGACTTCTAAATTCGGATGATCAGTAATATATCTTTCAAATTTTTTCTTTCATGAACCTGGTGATCATTTATTTTTTTTTAACGTAGCTAAGAAAACGAAAGTCGACGTACTAGTATACATGCTGAGTTACTATGACAGTTTAGTTTGGTACTAGCTAAATGTGTTAGTTTCCGAAGAAAAAAACCCATAACAGATGAAATTGTTTACTCATGAGGAAACTCTGTACTTGTTCAACTCTTCTAATTCTTTATGCACTTTTCGTTTACATAAGATGAATATCGCATAAAAAAGTTTGATGGCTTGTCCACGAATTGATTACTTTTTTTAAATAACTTTGTGCATTTTAATTGTGAAACTAATCCCTACATTTGATTTACGCTAGTATTCCTTCGTTGTTGTATATTTCATGCCCTGTTAAGTTTCCTACAGACTGGCGAAAATCGAGAAAATAACTTAAGTATAAACAAAATTAGACTGATGAAATAAATTAAACTAAATGTATATTTTTAATTATCATAACATGTCAGTTAGTAATAATTTCGTAGTCAAAATATAACTTTAGAGTTTAGTTATATTTCACAGCTCTTGTGTAGCGTATGCTCACTTAAAACCGTATATATCATTGTTCATGACGGGGAGTGAGTATGGCGTTAAAAGCTTGATGCGATGGGCTGTCGTATTTAGTATTTGCATATGTACACAGCCTGAGGACGATAATGACATGTTGTGAAAAAGGTTTTTATGGGTGATGTTAGATTCTCTGATACATACAGAAATCACTGAAAGCTAAATTGAATCGGAATCGTTGCAGACGAAGTGAACTCGATCGATGTCATAAGTCTTTATCCATGGTAGGCTTCATTCATCTTGACAGTGCCAACTGCTACAAGGCTTGCTTGGTGTCCTAATGTTTTCAGGTGCATGACTAAAAATTTGGCGTATTTCTTTGCTAATCTCAGTCATCAGACTTTAAATCCCATTGATACTCTCTAAGAGAAAGGGCCAGTTTTGGCAAAGCAACAACAACCCTCCAATTTTCAGTAGTTGCCAAACTCTTCTCAAATGCAGGCATTTATTCAACTGCAATGGTTTGGAACATTTTATGGAATCCATCCATGCGCAGTCTCAAAGGAATAATGTTATAGCGTTTGGAGAGATCCAAAAACGGTTCTTGGACGGTCTACCTAATAAAGTGGCCTCCCGATGTGCATAAAAAATAGAAACTTAAAAAAAAATTACCTCTACTCCAAGGTACCTCTCTGAAAACGTCCAGGATGGAACAGATTTTTTTGACTAAAATCTTATGTTAACAGAATTATTCCTTTTGGGAACGGACCTAAACTTATACGTATTCTAAAAAAAAGAAAAACAAAAGAAAAGCAAAGTTAACGCCAAATTTCAGAGTCATTATATTTTGGTTTAAATCATACCAAACTTTTTGCGGTTGATACCATACTGCTCAATTCAGTTTTTGGACATAACAGTGCCCTTTTTCGAGGATAATGGGACATTTTGGTGGTCTATTTTGCTAAATAACATGATCTTATTGAATTCAGACGGAAAATTAAAACTTAGGCATTGGATATATAGGCTTTATGCTCTTCATAAAATATAAAAATCATGTCTGAGAATCATATGGAAGGTATCATTTAGTGTGTATACTATACTCCTTGTAGCATGTAGTGCATACAATTACTTAGATATAAGTTTAAACTGAGCAAAAAATTAGATGCAATGTACACATATATCTCTCTAAAACTTGTTGTCATTGTCCATGAACTTAAATGAATCCTCAGGTACCTCCATCCATGTGTACAATTGTTTTCGGAGTTATATCTAAACATATTTTTTATTTTTTATTTGGCATTGATTAAAGCTAAAAACATCGTACCAAACTGACTTTCTCCAAAACACGGCATAGATTTTTTTTTTTCTGTTGAGTTTACTATTTTATGCATCAATGTAAAATTAGCGAATATTTTGCTTGCCATTAAAATTCGTTTCACCATTTGAGTTGTGCTTTCTTATATATCACTTGATTTTCAAACTTGTTTTGCTTCAGCAATCAGTATTTTCAAAATTATAATTGCCTGGAGTTAAGGAAACATAGACTAATGACCCTGCAAGATAGGCAGTGCTGAGGAAGTATGAAAAAGGGTGGAAAATGAATGGGATAGTTACGTCGGTCACAAAGAATATATATTACTGGCGAATGTTTTTCTGTAATGGATAGTCAGGCTGTTGGACTGCCTTAATGGATAATTGTTTCCCTCAATAAAATTAGCCAGGTTATGGCCGAATGGCTAGGGCGCTGGTATTCGGTTCAGATACTGTGGGTTCGAGTCCTACTGTTGGCATGAGATGTTTGTAGCCGTTTGGAATCGACTTTAAACTGTAGGTCCCGGTCTGATTTGCCCTCGTATAACAAAACGTTGACTCCAAACCAAACCCTCTATAAAATTTACAAATCAATGTAACAGAAGCATTACTAAGCTATTCTTTGTTAAAATAAACGATTGGTTTACAAATATGAGGTTTGTGTACGGAATATAAATGAATATAGATATGAATAACGATATAATGTTATCAATTATATAAGAAAATAATTGATGACAGTTTATGTTACATTAATACTTTTTCGTTTTTTGTCGACGTTTTATAATTTTCGTAGTAATTTCTGAAAAGAAATAAATCCGAAGAACCCGAAAATTAATTTGAAATCTGACTCGGTTATGCTTAATGAATAAACATAAAAAGGTAATTTTGCTGATTTGTAACGGATCGCTACCAGAGATTACCTCTCAAAACTAAACAACGATAATAAACAGAAAAAAGGAGGTCCATTAACAACATCTTTCTGATCGTCAACTTTGGATATCCGAACACTTGACGACTTTGTATACATTTATATATTATACAAATAATAGTTTTTCTTGATAGATTAACTGGTCAATTGCGATTTTGTCCGATTTTGTCGATTAGTCTGTTAACGATATTTTGGTGTATCTCACTTCTTATTACAAAAACAAATGAGATATATTTATATCAATATGTATTTTAGATTGCTAATTACTCTGATTGCTTTCATTTTTACCTACTTTTACTTTCATTTTATCATTCGAAAATTTAGCGTAATTGCTTTAAAAACATTCAAATATATTTCTATTGACGTAAAAAAATTATATTTCTTTTTTAATTTCTGCCTGAGGTATTCTAATTTACTTCTAAAAATTTTCTCTTTCTCCTTGAAATAAAATGGCGTGCTTACCTTGAAGTATTTGAAAGTTATAAACATATATTGTTTCCATGGTAACTACACGTCTGCGTTATGAATCAGATGCATGAGTCGGAAGGCTATACGAGTCTCGTGTCAAATTTCTTCGAAAAGTCGGAACTAATCTCGCGAAATTAATCTATGTCATTTAGGTGTAGGGGCGCTCACGTAAATTAGAATATCTTAAGCGTTTTTCCTCTTTTTAGATCGTTACAAATGTTGATTTGTTACAAAACTGCGTTTTCAGGCTCTTGATAATTTGGAAGTGGAAAGAAAATAATTCTCTATTCGTTTGTAAAAACGTATTTAAAGTGTGCTAAAATGTAAAACTCTGCTGTTTTTTTAATGTGATGAAACAGAGCTGAAAAATAAATCCAAAACAAAATCGTCCGGTAAAAAAAATTACGAGCTTGTGATAACATATTTAAAGTTAGCTAAAATGCAGAGTTCCTATATTTTTGCACTATGGAAATTCTCTGAACAAAGTTTAAAAAAGAAATTGTCATAAGTGGAAACTTTGTCATGCTGAATTTCTTTTTGAAAAAAAAAAGAAATACGGACGTAGTATTATAATCCGTATTAAACTCTTTTAAAGTGCTAGTAAAATATTATACTAAAAATGTTTTATTTGTTATAAGAAAGTTAATTACCAGTATTCTATTTTATTAACAAGTGTATTTCTTTATTTGAAATATTTTTAAACCTGGAAAAAAGTTTGAATTTAAGATGTAATCAAAACTAAAGAGAAAATAAAAAAAGTTGTGTTTATGGAAAAACAGTTATGTCACTTACAGCTGAGTGGTCACAGGTAATGTGAACTTTTCAACTCAAGTGATTCTTTGATGACGTCCATTACAAGATAACCAGTGAACTTCGATTCCAATTAAAACCCTGTTAAAGAATTTGATAATTGATTAAAAATCCTGAATTTTTAAATAATGATGTTAAAATTGTCATTTAAAAAATAAGTTAAATTTTTTAAAATTTATTTTTCACTCCCAAACCCATTTTTTCCCTCCTCCTGAGAAACATTATCTTTTTTCGTGCTTCCAGGTAAAACATTCTCAATTACTTCTACATTATACATATGCAAAATACAACCCTAAACAGCGCGATAATGTATAATTAAACTTACAAAGAAAAATTGTGAGAACTCAACGTAGAAATTAAGAGAGATGTAAAAGAACTGGAAGTTTTGTTACTATTTCTTCTTTCATTTACACCAACATAATCTATCTATCTATCTATATCTATCTATCTATCTATCTATCTATCTATCTATCTATATCTGTCTATCTATCTATCTATCTATCTATATCTATCTATCTATCTGTATCTATCTATCTATATCTATCTATCTATCTATTTATATCTATCTGTATCTATCTATCTGTATCTATCTATATCTATCTATATCTATCTATATCTATCTATCTATATCTGTATCTATCTATCTGTATCTATCTATATCTATCTATCTAAGCTGTATCATATGTAAGAACAATGATAGGTTTTTTTCTTCTTTAAAAAATCATAATTTTTAATTCTGGGCCATTAATTTATGAAAAGAGTGGCCATATTTAATTTATCATGTAAATGAGAACTTGTTATTGAGGTATCGTAAATTTTGACCTTCAGCAATAATTTTTAATTCACTTGCTTTTATTTCATTGGTGTTAAGTGGTTGGTTATAAATCACCATGTTATCTTTCATCGCTTTTCTTTATTAGACTGATATAAAATGAGTACAGGGAGCAATGACACTTACTTAACCAAAAATATCGTAAATGTTGTTCCAACGAATTGTCAAGGATAAATGAAGATGTGTAATTACTCTTTTTTAATCCATTCCTCAAAATAAAATATCTTCATATTTTAACTGACTATTCAAATCTAAAGCCACCAACTGTAAACTTTTATAAGAAAATTTACAATTGAAGGTCGTTACAAGGTTTACTTGTATTTTGTTGCCTTTGACACAGGTAGATTTATTCACTTAAATTGATGGTTTAGATTTCTGTTAGTAATAAATACTCTGTAATTGTAAGTGATATTATTAAAATCCTCTCAGGAACTACAGATGCACGAAACTGAGGAGTGCAACAGATTTTGTCGCTTAACAATCCTTTTTAGGAAACGAAATAATACAAAATAATGTGACACAAATTGATTAATGGAAGTTACATTGTTTCTTTTTTTAATGAAGATAAATGTCTCATTATTTTTGCGATATCAAAACTCGTGCACCACTTCTTTCGTTTCTCACTGTCAGGTTGTCGCCTGCCAAAATATGATTCATGAAATTGTCATCGCTGAATGCTTTATCCGTTGCAGATCCAACTACCGAGATTGTAGACTGGGTGTTAAAACGCGCAGCTGAAACAATAATTTTCCTTGTTCACCGGTGTATAAATAGATCTGCAGTTCAGTAACAGAGGGGGTAGCAGTTTCAAGAGAGTATCTTATTTTTTTCGACTAGTGTGTAAGAATCTTTTTTCCCTTTCGCTCTCTCTCTAATTCGACTTAACACTGACTTTATATTTGATATGACGCATCATTAAAGTCGTCCCTTTTGATTTCAGCAATGACCTGACTCAGACAATGACTCGTAAAAAAAAAAAACCTTGTGAATAAAAAAACTTTTTTTTTCCAACGCGACCGGCACTTGTCTTGGTCGGCATGCGCCCATCTACACCGCGAAATTTTGTTGCCTACTTTAATATGGGAGCTAGGGTTTCTGACCCGGGTTTCCCTGAACCCGAAAACCCGGGTTTTTCAAAGATTTTAAGAACCCGAAACCCGGGGAATTTTTAATGTAAATCCGGGGAATCAGTTATTTATCTAATACAGTAGAATACCAATTGTATTCCTTAATTTGGAACCAAGACCGAATTTAACAAGTCGGACTTCTGGTACGGCTCTCAAACAAATGAATAAAAAATACGAGACGAAGTGAGATGGAGATATATTGGCGGCGTCGTACGCCATAGCTATATTTTACTAAAGTTTATGAGTTGGGGATTCCCAGCAGCACGTACGTTAGCGCAATACTTCAGCTACACCACCATGCCTGCTTTCTATGGTTTGTGTTTGGGTGTGTTTAGTCTATAAACTTTTCAGGTCTTTAACAACATTTCGACCAACTTCGGTGGAAGCAGAACGAGCATTTTCTGTAATGGGTCTCTTTGCTAATAAACTCAGAAGCCGACTCGATGATACGTTGAGTGCAATGATGGTTATAAGGCAGTTTTATAAAAAATGAGATATTTGCACCATTTTTATTTATGTTATACATATATGTATATGTTTATTAACATTAAATTTATTTACTGTCATTTTTTACATTTGAAATTCTTAAATAAATTAAATGCTTCTAATAAACTATTTATTATTTTGGTTCTTTGCTATTGACCCCTGGAACCAACCAAGCAAACCCGGGAAAACCCGGGTTTTAAATAAATAAACCCGTCAAACCCGAAACCCGGGTTTTAAAAAATTTGCTCAAAATCGAAAACTCTAATGGGAGAACTATATAGGTGAACTAACATCGCTCCCTATGAAGGGACTGCACGAACACTTAAAAAACTAAAGTGTGAATATTTAATCGAAATGTTAAATACATTAGAATACCCAGTGTGTGAAATCTATACTAATAGATTTTAGCTTCAAAATCATCGTTAATTCAAATTTCTAATACTTCTGTCTCCGTTGAGATAAACGTCATTAATTTTTTTATGTTAACAGAAATGATTAAATAAATCGTATTAGGCTCTTTGTATATATATATATATATATATATATATATATATATATATATATATATATATAATATGCTGATTTTCTTAAAATGTTTATGAATATCACTTTGTAAATATTCTCAGTAAAATGAACAAGGATTAAAATATTTGAATCGAGGCTATTGATGCCAATGTATTCATCGAAAGCTCCAAGCTCTTAAATATCTTCGATAATTTTCATTGGAATGACAATTTATGATTTTGTTAGATTTTAGTGCATTTTTCTTTAAATTATGATGTATTAGAATTCTTTCATCTGACATGGATCAACTGAAATTCCGTCCACTAGAAAGTGGTTTTGAAGAACCACATGTAAAACCTAACAAATTCGTCAATCTAAGGAAACTTTCTTATCAGTTAGTATCGCTAAAACTTAATGCTCTGAAAACATTTTGGTGTAACATTTTTTTATTTCATTTTACTTCACAAAGAGCAAATTATTTTTTATTTGAACGTGTGTTTGCTAGTTAAGAACAATTTGTGCAATGATTTAAAAGTAATAGATTTTTTTGCGAGAAATAAAACATCTATCTTTCAGTGTGTTGACATTTATCGTAAAACTTATTTTTCATATTTTCTAAGGGAAAAGGGATTCAAGATGGAATTTGTAACTTTAACCCTTCAGCGGACGCGTCCGTGTATAAAGTGCAACATTTTCGTAATTTTGAATGGTTTGTTTTTACATGTAAGGCTTGAATGTTCTAAGCAGTTTCTATTTATAGCTACACCCTTTTTAACGGAGATCTTATTTTCTGACCCTTGTATTCCTTTCCATTCATTTGTTAGTGGTGATTTAACCGTGATAAACCAGCAATTATACTGGATTACAATACGACAAAAGCAGGAGTTGATGTATTCGATCAAATGTGCAGCTTTTACACAATATCCCGCATATCATGAAGATGGACAATCTCATAGTTTTTAGGTTTTTGGACATAATAGGAATCCATTCGCAAGTTGTACTTAGATCCAACAAACCGGACAGTTTGGGAATAAAGCGATTCTATCTGCACTCTTTGGCCTTTAATTATAAACATATCTCAATATTTTCTACATTTTATATCTTGTCATAAAACGAAGAATCATTATTTTCAATTTCAAAAGAAAAAGTTTATTGTAAAAGGAATAATCAATGTTGAAAGAGACGTTGCACTTCGTGCCATGCACGTCTGCTGGTGTTCCAAAAATTGGCGCGCCTGCTGAAGGGTTAAACAAATATATAATAACTAGCGGCCCGTCCCGACTTTGTCCGGGTTGAACAAAATATTATACCAATAAATTTCCAGTTGATAGCCAATAAATTGTAAATCTTTTTTTACCTTAATAATAACCTAAATAATACCTTAAATTAATTTTATGTTAGTTAATAATTAAAATAAATTTTTTAAAAGAAAAAGGCGTGCCGGAAAACTGCTAGGTTCGAACCGCTAGTGTCAGAACAGAAGCCCACCGCGACAGCACCACGATAAGGATCGTTGAAGACTTCGGCACAAAATGCGGTAGACGACAGTAGCGGTAACAATGGAAATTGTTAGGATTAAGCCCCTAACTTTATTTCTACTGATCAGATATACATAATATATAGCCTATGTCCATCTGGAATACTGTACCTTTCAAAAAGTGAAAGAATTTTTCAAATAGGTACAGTGGTTCTGAAGATTACCCTCCACGTACAAAATCTCTCTCTCTTTATATATAAGTATAGATTGAAAAAAAATTAGATTTTTTCCAAGGGTATATAAAAAAGGCGATTCTTCCATACTTGAGCTGTTTTATGCTGCCTAGTATTATCACAACTAGAACAAATTCATCAAGGCTTAGGGTAAAAATTAAACCTCATATTGTTATTTTAATTAATTTTTTTTTATCTCTTTATGGCTTTCTTTGTTAAAATAAAGGATCCTGTGATAATTTTATTAGTACTTGAGCAAAGATAAATGTGGGGTTAAATGTATGTCCAAGTAAAAGTGTGCTGTATTGCGCATATTAGGACCGTACATTTAATTTAACGATATCAGGTGCATTAATTGGTTAATGAAACTGAAATCCTAAAATATAAAATCCACTTTCATTTCAATTATTATCGTAACCCCTGAAAGTATAAATGTTCATTGAAGTGTTTGCCCAGGATAGTTTAATAATTCGGTGAATGGATTAACATTCTCGTTAAATCGAGCAGATGGCGTCAACGTCACCCTTTATTTTAATTAATTTTTTTTTTTATCTCACCGGGAAATTTCCCTTTATGTCCTTCTTTGTTAAAATAAAGGATCCTGTGATAATTTTATTAGTACTTGAGCATAGTTAAATGTGGGGTTAAATGTATGTCCAAGTAAAAGTGTGCTGTATTGCGCATATTAGGACCGTACATTTAATTTAACGATATCAGGTGCATTAATTGGTTAATGAAACTGAAATCCTAAAACATAAAATCCACTTTCATTTCAATTATTATCGTAACCCCTGAAAGTATAAATGTTCATTGAAGTGTTTGCCCAGGATAGTTTAATAATTCGGTGAATGGATTAACATTCTCGTTAAATCGAGCAGAAGGCGTCAACGTCACCCTTGCCGGTGCCTCGACGACACAAGAACCTCGCTCTTCCTTCATCTTAACGAGTGAGTTCCAGGAAGCCACTCTTTTTTTTTTTTTTCTTCTTCTTTCTCGGCTGCTGTCCCAATGACGAGTCACGAAAACACTGATAAATGATTCTTCATCGGGTTTCTTCAAATCTGTATTTCATCTCTAGATTAAAAAAAAAAAAAGAGAAGGTAATATACCCCCTTTTTTTGAATTTCAAGGCTAAATTTTCGGATTTTTGAAGAAAGTATTAATTTTATTTGTAAAAATCAAATGTTTTTAGCTTTGATAGATATATCACATATTAAGTTTATAAGCTTAAAAGTTCAAAGGATCGTGTTCCTAAAGCCACTGGAATACATTAAGGGGGCACAGGACCTTGGAAGCTCGACAAAATGACTATAAATATGGTCTAATTCTAACCCCAAAAACTCAAATAATATTAGAAAAAGAAATTTTATTTCTTTATACATATAAAGTACATATCTTTAAATATGTCATATGCAAAAATGGAAATTATAAATGTATAAATAATTTTCAAATTTGCAGTTTAGAATTTTATATAATATTAACTGCTAATTTTGAGTTTGTGTGCAGCATTACTTTTAAACCATCAATAGGAAACTGATAAAAATACACTCATATGTATTTTTCATGTTACTTTACATTTTAAAACTAGAAAAACGTTCAATTCTGGAATACTTTTTTTTAACGTGGGAAAATTATGTAAATAATTGTGATAATTTTTTAAGTTTTCCAATTTTATACTCAATTTTTAGTTTAAATAACATTTATTGCCATTTTTTTAGTTTTGCATTACAGGTCAATATATTAAAAGTGTATTCTGACCATTAATTATTTTCTGTAAGCATATATGTCAGTTTTATGATGCGCACTGCACTTTAAGACTTTTAATCACCAGTTAAGGGGACAATGGACTTTCAAAATTGTGAAATTTGTCCAAAAATTCGATTTTTTTATTTTATTGAATTGTGAAACTGCGGACGAGTAGGAATGTGTTGCAAAAAGAATTTGTAATTTCTGTGATTACTTTCCTAGTTATAGGCATTTGTATTTAATTTAGATATTATGTGGTTACTAATAGCAATAACTTTAAATGTGTTTTTTTCGTCACATTTAATATAAAAATTTTCATGTCATACGAATATTCAAACTGCTCCAGGTGCATTTATAATTATCGTATTGATTTGAAATTTAAGTTTTATATGCTTAACTGTATATCAAATAAATCTTATTGAAAAAAATTATGCTTCGTAGCCCAGAATTTCTAAATTTTGTACTTGAAAAGATGATTTATAGGTATTTTGCTTAATAAAAAGGGTGTTTTCACTATTATTATTATTTTCTCTTTATATTTTTAATGAATGCTTAAAATAAGCAATAAGTTTCATTGTTAGTTCTCTGCAAATAAAAAATTACTATATTATATGCAAAAGAAATGCGCCTGAAACATTTTTAATTAGTGATTTTGCCAATTTTTGATATAATTCATAATTTATAAATTATTAATATTTCATCTTTAAATTTTAACCTCTTTTTCATATCTATGGTACTAATCACATATTCAAATTTCAAGCAAATCCATTCAAAAAAAAAAAAAAAAATTAGGTTTGAAGGTCCACTGTTCCCTTAATCATATAAAATTCTAAACTGCTAATTTGAAAATTATTTATCGATTTATAATTTCCAATTTTATAATTGACATATTTAAAGATATGTACTTTATATATATAAAGAAAGAAAATTTCTTTTACTAATATTATTTGAGTTTTTGTGGTTAGAATTAGACCCTATTTATAGTCATTTCATCGAGCTTGAAGGCCCTGTGCCTCCCTAGGACACCTTTCCGAAGTTGAAGGGTGTGACTTCCCATAATTAATGTCTCGTAGTCCAGTCGTTAGATAATTTTTCAACTACGAATAAAATGAGAAAAACCCTTTTTTGACTCAAGAACCCTTTTTTTAACCCTGAGTGTCTCTTGTAGTGATTTAATACTCAAAACTGGGGAGTTCCTCGAGAAATAGGAAATTCATCTTTACGAGTAAGTACTCAGATGTTCAGCTGAGCAAAGGTGAGAGGAGGGTGCTGGAAGCATTCTCGTTGCTTAATGTGGCTTTACTACTAAGAACTTGCAATGAATTCCATGCCTCTGTCTGAGAAATTTATCGCCACGTAAATTCATGATGCTTCTTACTACTCTCTATACAAAGAGTGCAAAAGTAAAATGCTCCTGCTCGGAAATTTTTTTTAACCAATATGTAAAATTATTTTCTGTAATATTTTTTCAAGATTAGAATATTTAAAGGGTTCTTAGTGCAGGTATCCGTAGGCCCATGCATTATGGATCTCCGCTTCCTTACTTCTGGTCTGTTTGCATTGCTTATTCCTATGCACTAAGTATCTTTTTTAATTTTTCCGCGCGAAAAAAAATATTTGTAAACATTATTTGGTATTTAGTACAAATATTATGATCCCTTTAATCGAAAAAATGTTGGTGAGGCTAGCTAATGAGACTATTACTTGAGTTAAAAAGTTTTAATATTAAGTAATGGAGCGTAGTCTTAAGATTTCCTCATCATATCTTGTTATAATATACATCGCAATGAATTAAACTATTAATGAGTCCTGTTTTGTTATTTAGAACAGTGGTTCCCAACCGGTGGTTCATGAGAGCCTCGGGAGTGGTCCGGCACCACATATAAAAAAGTTGCCAAATAAATGGGGATATTGAAAGCAATGTTCATTGAACTAGATGAGCCTGATGCCTATCAGGTGTTAAATTAAAAATTCCTAAAAGTTTAACATAATTTTTTTATTATTATTATTAGAATATGATACAAAATAATTTTCATACCCCCGGAAGGTCCCCCCCCCTCAAGTCGGTGGTGGTGGTCCGCACATGGTTCAATTTCTGGCTTAGTGGTCCGCAGACTTCTAACGGTTGGGAACCAGTGATTTAGAACCTCAGTATATTATATAGAAAACTGGAATATCTATATATAAAATGACTTTTAAATTCTTCAAATTGTGAAACTTTGTTTGCAATGTATCACCAAAAGCTACACTATCTGGGAGAATGCATTTTAACAGATTTACCCGCGTTCATTTTACAAGCCCCGACTGACAGCTCGAATTTAAATAACATCGTGTACAGCAGAAGACATATCAGATTCTCAAAGAATTCCATACACCATTCTGTTTTTTGAAGGCGTGTGTTGTTAAATGTATGGAAATAAAGATTAAATATAATAAAACCGAGGGAAAATAACAGTTTCAGTAATTAAATAATTCCAAAACTGGAACATAAAATTTTAAATGTCCTCATAATTGTGACTTTCTTGTCTAATACCCGTGGGAATTCTTCGTAAACAGATTGCATTCTTTGATAAGATACTACATATTAGAAAGTGACCGAACTGTTTAGAAGTATTTGGGGCACAAGATCTTTTTTTTTTTTTTTACATTCTTAAGTATGACATAAACAGGAACTGATAAAGAAAACGAGCAGTCCAGAATTTTGCTCTAGGGGCACTGCCTAACGTTGACAAGAAGGTTAAAGTTTAATGAGTTCTTCCGAGTAAACAGCCCTGAGTTATTCTGTGGTAGATTTCGAAAGACGCTGATAATACTCTGATGTGGTGCATTTTGAAGTTTATATTAGGAAAAAATATTCTCTCAACACCCATTTCGCTTGCGATCAAGTTGCTTTCTATACATGTCCTGTGTATTCTCTTCAGCATAATCGACTGCCATCACAAATTGTAAATTAAACTTGAGAAAAATCAGATATTTTAAGCATTTATCGTTATGATAGATGATACTGACACATTTTGAATTTATTTACCGCGGGGGTCTTAAAAACTATTTTACAGGTTTATGTAAGTAAATCCGGTACAAATATGATTACTGAATATGTTTTATCCATGCAATGCTCTCAATTGATTATTAATTAAGTAGCTCTCATAAATAAATTTTTCAGACTTTTTCAGGTCTTTAAGCTTATTCTATTATACACAAGAAACCATCCTCCCCCTCCCCGCCTTATTTTCATAAAAAGGTATTATAAATAGGGTTGAGAATAACATAAAAAATATTTCTGAATATAGTTCTAACGTAATATTTAATCAACCTAACATTCAATGGATATAAATACATTTGTGCAGTCAGCTTAAAAACTCGCAAATAACTTAGAGATGTAACATGTATAGTATTTATGATCATGAAGGGCTAATATATTTAAAATTTCCTCCAATATGGACTTTTCTCATGCAAAAAAATCAGAATTACAATGACCAAAAAAATATTGATTCAAAGTCATATTGAGGCAAATAAGTTTTGAGGATGTTTAGCTTTGAAACTTTCTTTAAAAATAGTTGCGACTAAAAATAGCAGTGGCGATCACCCGAGAAAGTTTTTGTGATTCTCATAAAAATTACGCCCCATGGATTGGAAATGCAGGATGTAAAATAAAAACAAGTACAGTGCCTAGTACATAGCTTGTGTAACAATTCATTTTACAGTAAATACACGTGCCTATTATTTTACTTAGAGATTTATCGTCCTGTACAGTGTTAAATATAGGTTTACAAAACATTAATTTACTTTTCATGTTTTAGAAAATAAGCAAAAAACATTCTTATATGAGGTTAATGATTTTCTCTATCCTTATAATACAGATATTTTGTATACTTCAAACTTTTTTCCAGTTTATAAATATGTTTTATACGATTTGTGTAGTGTTCTCGTTAAAATTTACAGTAAATTATTCCAATCACTTTATAAATTACTTTTATGACTTTATAAATTACTTTTATGAAATTTTAATTAACCGTTTACTTCATACGAATTTTCAGTCGCAGTATAAGATTTTTTATGAAATGATGTATTTTTTAAAGAAGATGGAAAAGGAAGGAGTTATAGAGATATATTTAGAGAATAATTTAATGCCTACCACATTTAAAATATTGGTTTAGTTTTTATCTTGTTACAACTCCTGATTTGTCTTTTAGGATTTTAGTATTTTTCTTAGGTATATATACATCCCTCTAAACGGATGTATTTTGTTCTGAACCGATTCAAAACTCTATAGAGTCAATGTTATGGAAGAAACCTCTTTCCGACTGTCACCCATCAAAACGGTCATATTTTTTTCGGAGCCATTACTAACCACCAACCGCCAAAAATAAATTTCTCTCTCTCTCTCAGTATATATATATATATATATATATATATATATATATATATATATATATATATATATATATATATATATATATATATATATATATATATATATATATATATATATATACATATGTATATACATACATACACACACACACACATATATATATATATATATATATATATATATATATATATATATATATATATATATACCCCTCTAAACGGATGTATTTTGTTCTGAACCGATTCAAAACTCTATAGAGTCAATGTTATGGAAGAAACCTCTTTTCGACGGTCACCCATCATATATATATATATATATATATATATATATATATGTATGTATGTATATACATATATATGTGTGTGTGTGTATCTGGGTTTCTGGCTGTCAGTAAGGCAGATAGAGAGACAGAGAATTATTTATATAAAATCATTGTTGGGTTTGGAACTTTAAAATATTTAGTTATCAATAAGTTTTGCGTTAGTATTTATACAGTGTCAAGTGTTTAATGTTTCTCTTTTTACATTTCTTATCCATCTTCTACTATCTCGAAAACTAATCTACAAAACTTGAGTTTCTTTTTGTTTTAAAGGTAATGCATAGACATGTTAAACGTTTGAACGTGTAGCTAAATTCGTAGATGCTATCATTTGTTCTGGTTAAAGAAAGCATTTATATACGTATACATACATACATTCATGCATACATACATACACACACAAATATATACGTATATATATCATATCATTAGTCCTCATTTATGATTAAAATTTTGTAAATATAATAGGATCTTATGCTTCAGATGAATGAAAAAAGAATATTTATTATCTTATGTTTACAATACAAACTTATTAACTTCATTAATTATTTGGAATTGGATAAAAAGATATCTACTAAAAATGATATGTTTTTTTTCTTATCAATTTTATGAACTATGTAATACTGGAAGACACCATCAAGAGCATGTGTTTAACTGTTTCACAAAATTTTCATACACGCTAATTTTATGAGTGTTAGAAATTTTTTCTTCGTCGTTAATACAGGTCTTTAAAATCTATATTAGATAGTCCTTTAAATAAAGCTGCATGTAGCAAATGTCATTGAAAATGTTTTATTGATTTACTTGGAACTGAAATAAATTCAACCTAAATTCCATGATTGGGCATTTCTTATAGAAATAATAGGCTAAGTGTGATCAAATAACAATAAATGACTCTAACTTTTTGTTGCGTAATTTAGGTTTATTACGAGAATCTAATAATTTATTTTTCTTTCAGAGCAAGAACATGGGAGTACCCGCGTCGTGTCTTTTGGCTTGAAAGGTAATTTATAATACGTTTTCTTTGATATTTATGTAGTGCTATATTCTGTTTAATACAGCGATATTCTATTCAGTTTTTACAAATATTGCTTGAATTTGAGTTTTTGAACCATTAGCATAATTACAATTTCTACAAAGAAGAGAAGTTAAGGATCATTTAGTTTGTGTAACAACCTTTATTTAGAACTGGAAAAGAATTCGTCTCCCGACTTCATGGACGGTTACGAAAAAAGCTATACTGACGATGCGATAAACTCAATTTTTTCAAATTCGAATCTTCACATATTTCGCCTTTAATATATATGTTGAACCAGAATATATTTTAAAAATGTATCTATGTACTGAAATCACCACCGAACGGACACCCTCCATTCGTGGGCTCATATGGGTTCCCTAGCAGAAACACAAAGCCTTGGGGTATTTCGAGCCCCTGCTTTGGTGACACCCTTTGTTACGTACGTATAGAGTATTTGCAGAAATCTGTATTGCCCCTATACGGTCAGTCCCAAGATTTATTATCGTTGTCGCTAACGGTTGGGTGCCTCTGTAACGACTGTGTACTAAGACCGGGACTCGAACCTTGATGTCCTAACCTCGAGGTTGGTATTCTATCATTTGAATTATTGAGGACTGTGAAGACCGATTTTGTTTTGGTGACCCTAATAATAGCGTTTCATCCGTAGTTATGATAATTTGATGCCTCAGTCAAATGAGAAACTTCACTTTTTAATTCCATTCCTCACCAGTTGAATGCTTTAATACGGTTTGGTATGTTAAATTTTTTTGTTGTTATATTAAGCGCAAAGTGACATTTTAGACATAAATATTGATCATTGGAGACTAAGTTGGAAGCAATATTTTTCTATTAAATTATAATAATTTATTTTATATTAATTTAACAAGATTGACCACAACGAAGCAACTACGTTAGAGTCTATCTGTCGATGCGGTAATTCATGAAGAAATTGTGCTAAACACTTAAAACTTAGTGTATAATTTTTGTGGAATTACAAAAAATATTGTTGTCCGCTCAGTTTTTAAAAATATATTTTTACCCTTTAAAATTTTAAAATAATCTGTTCTCGAATGCAGTTTATGTGAAAAAGTTAAGAATATAAGATTATGAATATCATCATTTTGTGTTCCATATTAATGACGTAATGACTTCCGGTTAACTTTTATGAGTTCATTCTTTAATTTGTCCTTAAACTCCCCAACCTTGGATGTTTTCATCATATTGTCATTTGCTTCATCTCTGAAGAGAGGAGGTTAATGCGTAGGTTACCCCGAATACATTGAGTTGAAATAATAAATTATTTTTTAATTCAAATAGTCCGAAGATTATGGCTTTGCCAGCTCCGGCTGATTAAAGGCATTTTTTGACTGGATGGCAGTAAGGCCGGATTGAATTCACGCAGAATAATCCACACGTGGAGATTTAATTTATAAATGAAAGCGATGATCGCTTAAGCACTCAGCACACGCATGCACCAATCTCCCACCACATCTCTTAATTAACTCCTTCATTTTCAAACAAATCTGTTTACCAAGCCCACATATTCGCATCCCTGACCTTGTGTGCGCCTCGGAGCATGCCTGAGCTACAACAGATCCTAACCCATATATGGTCTCTGTTTGACCTACCTTCCTACGGTCCCGGCCCCCGGGTTTTTCTCCACTGCAGGGTGGGACTGCTAAAAGCTGCCTCAACATCTTTTCCTGTTTCTCTAATATGGGCGGCTTGGAGAGCAAGAAAGTTCAGTTGCGGATCTGACACCAGCGTGGATAGAGCGATGTTCAGAGCAGGAGGGATTGCGCAACACGCGTTTCATAAGGATATACGGTTGACAGCTAGCACAGGCTGCGTGAGTACTTTTAACTGAACGAGCTAATTTCTTTCAGAGCTTAAATATAGTTACCACAAAGAGGAATACTGAAATAGTGTCCGCGTAATGCAAAGGTGTTTATGAGTAAACTTATTATGTTTGGATAAAAGGCTGACATTTTAAAAATATAATTGTTCGAAAATCATTTTCTATGCTTGGTTTTGCTACTGATATACGTTAGGAGTTTATTAATTTAATATTATTTTTATAGTATTGTTCAAAGAATAATTACCGGTATATATTTTTCTAAACCATATTTGTTTGTTGCATTTTGTCATATATTGTTGGTTAATATTCTGTCTGCAATTTGGTTGTGTAATAAGTCATCAGATTTTTTTATTTTTAATATCAGTTAGTTTTCTTTGGAATATACGAATATATTGGGCTCTATAAGTATCATTTGATTGAAAGAGGATTTTTTAACGGTAATCAATAGGACATTTGTGGAAAAAATCTAATTATAGCACATTTTGCGTACCAAATTCTTTATTGGATATATATTTTAAATTTTCTTGAGGATACACACACAAATATGTTAAGTCTAGACTCTGTCCTCAAAAGAAGTAATTTTTCTTTTGGTAGCTGTTTAGAATATGTTCTTCTAATTCTTCTTTTTTGCTTTTTGGATTCTTTCTTCTTACTATTCTCATTAATCTCAATTATGTTTTTCTGGAAATATTTCCTTCTTCATGATTACGTGTCAATTAACATTTTTTCCTTATTGTTATGATTATATTATGGTACGTCGATCAGATACACTCGTACACTCATTCACTCATACACTCATACACTCACATTCTTATAAATATGCATGTTTAGAATGTTGAATGTTTACAAAATTTTTAAAGTGTAAGCGAATGTTTGAGATCTTTATACTTGAATAGTTTATGAATTTTCCACTAACGGAATTAAAAGAGGTTGATGTCTATGCTTCTTATGGTTTAAAAAATTGTAAACTTTCCCAAGTTTACAATTTCTATTTTGCCCAATCTCTATTTTGCCAATCTCTATTTTGCCCAAGCAACCCCATCAAAGAATCTCTTGTATTCGCTTTTTCAGACAAAAAGCATTTCTGAATTGTTTATTTTAACATGAACTATGCCTTACACGTTATTTTTGTAATTCTAATTATTATTCATTAACTTGCTCTGCCAGTTGATAAACCCGATAGTTTGACATCTTTTTTTCCCTTTCTATAAACATGTAAATGCTCTAGCTGTATATTAGCAAATTTTTATTTATTTTATAGAATCGTTTTTAGATTAACTGATATGCATCATATATTGATTTTTGGCATATGATTTTACCTTAAATTGAAGTAGCTGAAACTTAAATATTGGCTTCCTGCTCATAAGAATTTGTTCGAAATATTTTAGGTTTATTGTAGTTTCCGATAGGATTTTGTTAATTTATTGCTCATTTCAAGAAATGTTGTAAAGATGTGATTTGCGTATGTTACTGAAGTTAATAGAGGAAATATTTGATGGGGGGGGGGGGGTTCGTTTTATTTACTGGAGAAATACTGAATTTGACTGCACAAAAACATTTTATTAGATAAACTGGTTCCTAATACAGCCACAAAAATCTGAAAGAAACAGTCAATTAAGTCATAGTGCTTAGAAAAATAGAGAGGAAAAATTTAAGAGGAATTTTTTTTTCAGTCTTTTTTAAAATCTCGATTTCGATATTTTAAACTAGCTTTTTTTATACGCGAAAACAATTCATATAAAATCTAATTTTTTCCCATAAACATGCATTAAAGAATGGCACATAGTGATAGTTCATTTCACTGTAATATGATATTTCCATTAGTTAAAAATAGCGAAATCTTTACATATCTATTATATTTATTTGGAAATAAGACTTTTAACTCCTCTGAATATTGACCATGGTTACCCATCACATCTAAAACTGAACCAATAATTCCTTAGAAATTTAAATCGTAATATAATTGAATAATGTTTTTTTATTTTGCTTCAATTTTTTTTGTCCGCCCTTTAGAAATTGTTTGCCTCATATTACTTTATATCATGTCGCATTGCCCCTAAGGAAAATTATATATTTTGAGTTTTATAGAAACTTATTTTAAGTTCATTCTCAGAGGCATTAAACGTGTATTGAATAGGAAAAACTGAATTTAGTTTTTATTCATCCGTAAATTTTAACTGTCTCATGACAGAAAGATATTATTATCATTCCTTTGTAGGAGAGTCTGAATTTATAACATAGCTAAATTTGATGATGTTTTTACTGCATAGCTTTAGATTTTCATAAGTAAATTTTAAATAAAAAAAATATTAAAATCTGTTTTGATTGTTAGTGTTTATAGAATAATGAAAAATAATATTTATTTCCTGTTAAATGTATTTTTTGAATGGAGCCATGTAAAACAAACGTACTTTGCTTTTTTACGTTGGTTCACCTACTGGTTGCTTCCGTAATAAAGTTTGCATCAAAACTCGCGGTATATATGGGCAAATGTCTTCAGGATAAGTTACTGACGGAATTGCATTTTTAATCCTTAATTAACTTAATTGATAAAATGTAGGGTTGTATACAGATTTTAAATTCGAAACATACTTTTGCAGCTAGAAAGTGTCGAGGTAATAATACTTTTCACATGCATTTAAACCCTTTTATAATGCATTATTTCTTTAAAAAATGAAGGTAAAATTTGTTTAATTAGGGCTTTAAAATTATTTCACCATCTTATAGAAAGCGAATTTTAATTTACGAGAGAAATTTTTTAGAAAATTAGTTTTTCTTCTTTGACACTTCGTTTCAGTCTAAGAAACTTATTACTTCTAAGGTATTAATATACTTTCAGAGGTGTTAAGGACACACATATAAATTTTATCTTGTGAGGATTTGTATCACCACTGTGTATAGCAGATTTTTTTTTGTTTTCTACTGACGAATTTTTTTCCCTCCACTATAAAGAAATCCACTGTTTCATATCACTCCAATGGGGAATGCATTTCTTTAACCCTTTAGCGGGCGCGCCCGTGTATAAAGTGCAACATTTTCGTAATATTGAATGGTTTGTTTTTACATGTAAGTTTTGAATGTTCTAAGCAGATTCTATTTATAGCTACACCCTTTCTAACGCAGGTCTGATTTTCTGACCCTTGTATTATTTTCCATTCATTGTTAGAACCGTGGTAAACCAGCGATTTTATTGGATTAGAATACGACAAAAGCAGGAGTTTATGTAGTTGAACAAATGTGCAGCTATTACACGGTATCCTGAATATCACGAATAGGGACAATTTCTTTGTTTTTTAGGTTTTTGGACAAAATAGGAATCAATTCGCCAGTTGTCCTTAGATCCAATAAACCGGACAGATTTGAAATAAGGCGATTGTATGTGCATTCTTTGGCCTTTTATTATAAATATATGTCAATATTATCAACATTTGATATATTGTCATAAAACGCAGAATCATTATTTTCAATTTGGAAAAATAAAGTTTATTACAAAAGAAATAATCAAGGTTGAAAGAGACGTTGCACTTTGTGCCACGCGCGCCTGCTGGTGTTCCAAAATTTGGCGCACCTACTAAAGGGTTAAACAAGTTGAAAAATGTTAAAAAGACTTGAAATTTAACAATGTTGTTTCATTTATAACATTTGTGCAATCCGCACTTTTAATTATTTTCAAGGAAGCCATATCAAAGTAGCCAATATAGTAATATCTTCGCTTGTATTCCAGTTAGATAATATATTTATTAGTGATAAATTAAACTATTCTTGTATTTTCAACTTCCTCTCATTGGCATTTCAGAAATTTTTTGCGGTACAAAACACGCTCGATATTTCCGGCTTCGTTATAAACGGGTTTGACTCGGGCATAACCGCATTTTAATCGGTCGCACGAGCGCGAGCTGTCTTTTCACCCTTTTTACCTGACTCCCTCAATTCCCGAATCTGCGCCCCACCCTTACAGAGAGAGATACCTCTTTCCATCCGATTAGCATTCTAGCACTCCTCAGGTGGCTGTGGGGCAACATTCCTGCCTAATACGTCCAAGGTCGGCTGCTCTCGAGTCGGGAGAGACAAATGTTCATCATAAGACATGCTTGACCTTGCTGTGCGCCTGCCACTTCCTGTCTCATCGGATGCTTTCCGGCTTGGCAAAAAGTGCTGGAAAAAAAAAAAGAAGGCATGGTGAGATTCGGTTTTTAGATATGGACACCCTCTCTCTCTTATTCCATTTATTCGCCCTCAGAGTCTGGCATAGAACACGGACACGGCTGTAATGATCAAAGCCTCCCTTTTAGCGTGGGTGGAGGACGGAACAAGGGGTTTATGACAAAATGAGAAAACGCGATGAGAGACCACTCAGCTGGAATCTGAAGCAATTCTTTTCTTTGTCGCTACTCACTTCCGGAATATACAGTCGGCCCTCTTCACTACTGGAGATCGGGGGGGCATAGGATAAATGGGGAAAAACCACGATTTTCACTGATCCTGCATACCTTGACTTTTAATGCTCTTGACCATTTTTATTGCCTAAAATGAGTAAAATAATATATCGTACTGTAACGTAGTGCATCCTTAAGAGTTTTAAGGGAACGGTGGACATTAAAATTTACTTTTTTTACTTTTCATCATAGAGATACGAAATTTTGTACATACAGACATTTCACTATAAATAAATAGAATACCATAAAAGAAATTTCCAATCTCATTATAATTTTAAGATTTTTTACCAAATTTGAAATTTATAAACAAAATTTTAAAACGCTCCTTGCTACTTAATTTTTGAGATATTTCGTCGATTTTGCATTTTAATCTCTTTAAACCGTATAACAAACAAATCTGGGTGTCAATTATTTAATCCCTTGATTAGTTAATTTTTGAGAGATTTTTTTCTGAATTCCATCCCAATTTTCATCAAAATTTTGCCTTTTGGAAAGTTATAAATCAAATTTAATTACCTTAGTGAAGTCAAATTGTAAAATGCATACCCAGTTTTTTTGTAAACAACATCAGGATTCTTCCTTATCAATTTCATGAATTTTGAAGAAAAATTAAGTAGCATGGAGCATTTAAAAAATATAAAAACCTTGGAAAATCTGTTTTGAGAAAAACAAATTTAAAATTCATTACTACACTTACCCATTATAAATTACTTTGTAGAAGCTTCATAAATGATTTTTTATTTGAAAAAAATTATTTTGGTACTAATAATCTGCAAATATATATATATATATATATATATATATATATATATATATATATATATATATATATATATATATATATATATATATATATATATATATATTTTACAATAACACAATCAGTATTACAATGACGAGATTTGCTCAAATAAAGGTCCATCGTTCCCTTAAGGGGACAATTCTCGTTTTTTAAATTTTTAATATTTTGCTCTACACATAAAATTATAATAAATCAGCATGGTCGCTTTTAGTTTTATATTTAAAAAATTTTTTTTTTTAATTTATTATTTTTTTTGCAAAACAACTCAGCTGAAAGTAACATATGTAAGGAATGTTACCATTACCTGTCATCATAAATATACGTTGTTAAGTGGTAGTGGGATCTCAGCCAAAAATTTTATAATCATTGCAAAATTCACTATAAGGCTGATTCTAAAACATCGTGATTAAAAAATGTAAATTTCCATTACTTCAGAACAAAGATAAGACTGAGAAACCCAACACCAATGATTTTAAAAATTACATCCCTCTCTGTATGTACTATTTTTCAAAATTAAGGTATCTACACTTTATCATTACATCAAATAATAAAATGTTGGGAAAATTTCATCACTTACAAAATGGAGTAAAAATTCAGCAAGTACTAAAATATAGTGTGGATTACAACACTCTCTGTATGTACTATTGTTCCCAATTCAGATATCTACACTTAATCATATCATATAATAAAATGTTGCGAAAATGTCATCACTTATAAAATGGAGTAAAAATTCAGCAAGTACTAAAATATAGTGTGGATTACATCACTCTCTGTATGAATTAATTTTCAAAATTCAGATATATGCACTTCAGATATCTTCACTTATAATTGCGGACGGCCGCTAATGTTTACATCCGGTAGTTGCAGCCGTTGCCATTCGGAGTGTAGAAATATCGTTGATTTTTGTGCCGCATACCAACGCGTTTTATATATATAGATTCATATTCTTTTCTAGCACATTGTGGGCACTTAGATTTCGCAAATAAGTATTTTGTAAGAATAAGACCTGTTTTTTAAAAAGTTCTGCAAAAATGTTAGAATTTTTCAAAATGCTCCATTTGCATTTATTTTCTCCTGATTTCTTTCTCAAGATTATTTATTGAAGTATTTGCCACAAAATTATGCATAATTGAATGAAACCATGAATATTTTTCAAATTTAAAATCCATGAAATAAAGCAAAGACATGACAAAATAACAGGCAGATAAAAAAATAATTACTTTAGATTCATACAAAATAAAAATCATTGCACGATTATGTTTATATATACGGTTAACTAATATTAAAAAAAATTAAGGCTTTGAAATGATTTAGAATTCACATGGAGCATTTTGACATAAGCTAGAATTTTTGAAAATTTTTTGAAAAACAGGCATTATTCTCCCCCCCAAAATCTTATTTTGAATTCTAATATCTTCAATTGTACTAAAAATTAACACAAATTATTCTCATTTTGAGTTAATAATAGAAAATAAAAAAATTTGTGGTTTAGGGTCCCTTGTCCCCTAAAATGACAGTATCAGTAATGTAGGCTTACTCACGCATGGAGAAACTCGGAAAAAAAATATGCAATGCATGTTCTTGTATGTTGTACAACACATGTGCAATATTTATATAGCAGAAAAGTTAAAACTCAATAAAATATACTCAAAAAATATTCCTGATAAGTAATTAACGACAAACATATGGATAGTAAATTCCGTTAAAAAAATTACACTAAAATTTAAAATAAACATCCGCTTGCATTTAACTGTACTTAGCATAATACGCATAAAACATATATGCTGGGAATTAAATATATAAAACTAGTACCTGCTGTTTTAAAATTGTTTTTCGTGCTCCTTCTTATATCGTTATGTATCTGTTCATCTATCATTACCTATACGTGCATTTATTTATTTATGCTAATCTGCATCTACATTTATCACATTTGTATGACCTTAAACATGTATGTAAATAATTTACAGTTTATTCCATCGTTTAACTCCTTTGTAATTATATTTTCATAATGAGTCTTTGCATGTATTGATTTCTAAAGGACAGAGATTGGAATTAAAATTTTTTTTCTCATTATTTACGTACAGAACATTTAAAAAATTTTATACACTTTGTTGTTACATGTGCAAACCTTACATGTGTTTGGAGAGAGGTAGATGTACTCGCGAAATGAAATGTATGATTTATATAATCATTGACTCCTGATAGTAAGCGTTATGTTTAACATACATAAAGTTTTAAAACTACAAAAGGAGAGCTTTATTACAAATTTATCGTATTTAAAGTATAAATACTCAGTTTCCTTATTTATATGATTCAGCATAATACTATTCCTCTTCCTAACAAGAATTTCTAATTAAATATCAAAATTCTATCGCTGTTTGGTAGATTTAACATTAGAACTTAGCCAGTCTATGACTACCAAACTATTTTAAATGACTGGTTTTAACGCTGGTAGAAACGTGCTTAGATTAAATGGTGTAACTTAAGAGTTAATAAAATTTTCAACCAAGCATATAATTTTATCTTAGAGGCCGCAAGCACCAACTTCCACGTAATAATAGAATTAGCAAATCGCTATTTTTTACTGTTTTTTGAAGACAGGAGAACAGGTTCAATCGTATACATTTGCATCTGTAAAAATCAATGTTTTTATTTGTTAGTACATCCATACAGAGAATAAAATAGTAATTAACGTTAGGTATGGAACAATAAAAGTTAGAGGTTTAACATAAAATGTTTGCAGAATCAAAAGTTATAAATTTTAATTAGCATGTAACACTTGTATTTCAGTTTTTAGACTATTGGAAAAAAACGTGATTTTGAGATATGTTTTAAGGCATTTTTCGGGTTAAATCCGGGTGAAACTAACGCTTGGTCATAACATTGTACACTGACTCAACAGCAGTCATTGCACCGCCGCTCTTCTTTCTCTATAGCCCAAGGATATGTCTATCAGTGGATAAATGTGATGCTTGTTTTTCTGACCTCCTTGAAATGCGGTGCAAGTAGTTTCCATATTTCCCTGTTGTTTTCGAAGTACCATATAAAAAAAATTCACGTGTTTTGTAAAATTTACATCATTGAAATATATATTAACAAACATTCGCAGTTCGCGAGGATCCGAAATCAAATTTTGACTAACGCAGAGATGTCTTTCTGTGCTGCCTCTCTAGAGGAAGCAATATTGTCAAACCTCTCGGGTTCCCATTATAAACAGGGTAAAATACATCGCAATATGCATCGGTAAATGCCCTCAGGATAAGGGCTAACCGCAATGGAAAAAAATTGTTATGTAACTTGTGGATCTCTCTAGATAGAAAGTATTACTGAAAGAATACCTATATCAACTGCATACTGATGAACTTAAGGGACTGTAAAATAAAAAGAGTTATCAGTCATCACAGTTTTCCATCTGCTCTACAGAGTTCAAGCAACTAAACGGCGGAACGTTTCAATTTCTACCCTATCCTTGAAATTAAGCTGCATGCCGACTTTTGACTCGGTAGGAGTTTTTCGTTCATGAAATACTTTTGGGTTAAAATTTCCTTCTGTATATATAACTAAACGATTCTACAATATAGATAGAATTTAGTAGTTAAATAATTTCATGAATTTTATGAGTAGTATTTTAGTGTATGAAGTTGTAACATTGAAAAACAAATGTGGTAATCTTGAGTTTTATATGCTGGCGTCGCTGTAAGCGGTAGGACTTTTTAGTAAATTTCTAGATGTGACTAATCTTTAAAATCTATGCGATTAGGCGGCAACATCACATGAACAAAAGCACTTGTTTCGCCATTTTTACTCGCACCTCATGGTTGAGTTCAAAATTTTACGTATACCGGTCGCATGTAAATGCTTGATATGCATTTGTTCCTTTGAGATTTATCTTAGTTACCAGTTGGTTAAAATATTATTTTAAAGTAAAATGTCTAATTAATCATTTTTATGTTTAACATTTCTCGTACAAGCTCAGCTAACTTAAATGAGTTGAAATAATATCGACACAATTTCAACATGCCCCGGTTATATGAAAGAAATATCTATATTTAACATTATGCGTGTGTATTTTACATTATTTTTAAAATTACAAGAGATATAAATCCTGTAATTATTGTCTATATATATAAAACAGTTCCGTAACTGACTCATTCATTCACTGACTGACTGACTGACTGACATACAACGCACAGACCAAACCGCTGGACCTAAAGGGCTGAAATTTTGCATGGCGATTCTTCTAATAGTGTAGGGGTGCACAAACAAAGATTTTTGAAAAATTCTTCTTAGATTTTTTTAAATAAAATTTTTAAGCTGTTTTTTAAATTTTTTTACGTTTGCATTTAAAATAATACATTGAGGGTTATAAAAGTTATATCACGAGAAAGATCATAAAAATTCCTTCAAAATGAAATTTTTTTCGAATTTTTACCTCCATTTCCTGATTTTTGGTGAATTTTTAAAGATTAATTTTTAGAATTTAATTTATTAAATGCTGATCACGTGATTTCTTTTTCTGGTACTTTCAATAAATTTATCGTCACGTGCGTAACAACTAAATAGACAAAAAAATATTTTTTTCTCTTTCTAATGCAGCAGACGATTGGATATTATCCAAAAAAAAATGCATATCCCTTACGATTTTTTATTAAATATATATATATAGATAGATATATATTTTACATCAATTGTATACATTGATCATCGCATTTATTATAAATATATATATTTATTTTTTGGCATAAATTGCATACGTTGACCGTTGTATTTAATTTGAATGTACTCCGTAGCGAAGCGCGGGTTTTCAGCTAGTTATTATATAATTATGTTCAGCGAAACTGTAACGTCTACTGGAATAAGGATTTGAACCGGGTTTCCTCACTTGGATGTAGTATCCTTCAAACTGAACTATCCCAGTGTGCGGGACTCGAATTTTTAAATTCCGTTCTTTACGTATGACCTCTTTATTTTTTAAGCGAACCACTCGAGATATTTCAGGACATGTTGCTTCAGGACATTTTTTTCATTTATTTGTTAATTCATTATTTTTTACGAAGATGTTGAATTTTTTTCCTACCACGAATATTCTTCACATGTCTCCTGATGATCTGTTACTGCGCTTTTCAATGGCCGGGTAGCTCTGTTACGACCATCTGCCAAGATCGAGATTTGAATCTAGTTCTCCTAACTCGAAACCGGTGTTCTTGCAACTAAACTATTCTAGCGATAAGATGAACTCCCTGCTTTCGAGGTGCATTCCTTGCAAAATAATTGCATTCCATTTTTAAGTATTATCTACATATTGTGTGTTAAGGTGGCTGCCTACGTTAAAAATGTCATTTTTTGACTATTTTGGTCAATTTTATATTTTTGCAAGAATCGTGTAATTCAATCTTTTCTCTTTTCAAAACTGTTTTGATTTTCATTCTACATCAATTAGAAGCAGAGTTATAGCTATTTTAAAAAACATCGTCTGCTGCAAAATTGAAGTGACAAACAATTTTAAATGCGTTTTTCTCAGAATTATGTTTTTTAGTACAAATCTCTACCGTTATCATGATATTTTCCAAAATAATGCATATAATTTGGTAAAATTTTCAGGAAATGTTTTAGATGCTATTGTTAATAAAATAACGTACAATAATTGTTGTATAATAAATAGTTTTTTTTTATTTAGGGTTGTTTTTATAAGGAAAGGAATGACGATTCGGGAAAAATTTTCATATTGGAACATAAAATTGCGTGTATTATTTTTGCATTTTAAAATTTCTATTCGATTATAGGTCATTTTGAAAATAACTGTCATATGTATCATGTGTGAGAAGGAAATTAAAATAGTAGCATTAGAATTTTGTACAGAGTGATAGGCGTTTTACCTAAAATTCATTAAAAAATAGTTCAAATTGACCAATTTATAAAAAAAAGTATGGTATTCACAGGTAAGTTTTTGTTTATTTTTTAATTTTTAAGTGCTATTTTACAAAAAATGTAACACGTATTTACAGGTTTCAGACTAATCCCATATTTAAATAAAATTTATTTAAAAATCGAAGATAATACGTAATGTCTATTTTTATGTGTCAATAGATCGTTTTCAATTCAACCGCTTTTTTTAAAATTTTTATTTTATTATTTGGAAAAAATAATGTAAACTTGGCAGTTATTTATACTTTATTTTGAAAAAGGGGATGCAGCTAAAAAATATTGAAACTGTACATTAATATCTCTGTTATATTTAACTATACTTATATTTATTTTAAGCTACATATAATAATATGAAAAACATCGTGTTAGAAGTGAAAGAAAATTTTGGACTGATCCCAAAGCTGTCAGTTCATGTTTAATGTTGTGAGTTTTATAAGCTGTCAAAATACACCCGAGAATAAGAACTCTTAAATTTGCTGAAAGCGGAAGATACAAATAAAGAGTAACTCTGTTAGTAAATTCAAAACGCTTTAGAATCGCTAAGATCTAGGTTTATCAACAACTTCGAAAACATTTTAAGCTCCTGAAAAACTTTGAAAGATATTAATTGCCAAAATCCAAATCCAAATCAGTTAAAACTCTACAAACGGAGGCTCGTGGGGTAAGACGGCCTTGGTCGTGATGACTTTTATCTCCTGTAAGCAAGTTAATTGTTATCAAGGTACGTGTGCTTAGTAGTTAGGAATTTAAAGTACAGAGAAATAAAATTTTAAGGTAAAAAATAAAAATTTAAGGAACAAAAGGAATTAGTTACATTAAGTGAACAATTGAGGAAAATAAAATAAAATATAAAGGTACTTAAGTTTGCAAATGAAAATTAAAAATTTAAAGATCCGCGATAGAAAAAAATAGTAATTAAGATAGGAGAATTGGCCCATAGCAGAAAAAGATGCTACTCGTAAGATTAAAATATTAATTTTTTTTGTAAATATTTTTTAAAAACTTTTTAAAATTAAATTATTTTTTATAATTGCCATATACGCACACACTAAGTTTTTGAAATTAGATTTGCTAGGATGGGAAAATTCTGGAATGGAAAATATTATGTACTTAGTACTGAAGCACCGATTTTCGTAATGAATTTATTTTTTTCTTCTTCAAATTATCACGATAACTACTTTAAAGTCAAATTTCTGAAAAACTACTTTGTTTAAGGATTATGAGTGAAACAGGAAGAAATAATAAATAAAACAGGAAGATATAGAGTATATACTAAGGGACACTCTATTTGAATTTGATACAAACATAGTTTATTCATGAAACAATGTTTATTGAATTCGTTGCACATATAGAATTTGCTTTTACAGCAATAAGCATACGTACTACCTGTACGGAGTATATATTAACATTCAACAGAAATACACATTGCAAATACTCACGAACCAGCAGAGAGTCAAACCAGCAGTATTGCCACGTAAACTTTGGGCCTCCTAAGCACTAGCGCCGGTTAACACCTGGAGCTGTTTACCTCGTAGCTCCCTCTCGCTTATCTATCAACTTTAACAACCTTTCTTCAACCTTAACAACCTTTCTTCAACCATAACAACCTTTTTTATTAATGACGCTGCATGGTATTTATACTAAGCGCGTATGCCGAAATTAGCATATCTTAAGCAGCTTCTTTAATTCATTCACTCAAAAGTTCGATTCTTGTGAATCGAATCTTGTGTATACCTTACAAAGACCATAATAAATAAAACAAGAAGAGTTACAAAAATCTTTTAAAGTATGGGAAAAGGAGAAATTGTTAAATTCTTACAAATAATATTTGCTTTTGTGTAGCTAACAATCCAAAATTATTGACAACAATACAAATATGTACGACCTATTGCTATTAAAATGATAATAATAAATTAACAGAAAGGACATTGCATTGCGATATATTACGAGTACCTGTAATACCTCTGTAATAGGAAAAAAAATTGGTAGTTCAGGTTTGCTTAAAGTTTTGCTGGTTATGATGCTTTCACTGCTTCAGTTTAAAATGACAGCATTATGTGTTCTATTTGTCGTCGTGTTCTAACTGTTAAAAGTATAATTCAGATTTTTTTTAATAATACACCGTGATGATTTATAAAACTTAAGAGTTACAATAGAGCTCCGTGTCCTGGCCCTCCCCCAGCTTCCTTCTTGAATTGGTGGACAAATACAAGGGGACATACTTTTTTATAGTTCAAGAGACTCGACAAACATATCGCTGTATTCAATCATCAGTAGTTACTAAAATAATTTATTCAGCAATATGAAAATTTTACTGTGAGTTGAACATTTTTTCTTCTTTATAAATATGGCTCTCCATTTTTTCTACGTTGAAGATAAATATTTTAATTTTTTAAAATTTCAATCATTGATTTTTTTCATTGCTATGGCAATGCGCGCAGACTTACGTCCGTATATTAATGAATATACATTTTTTTTGTTTTAAAATTATATTGTATAATATATCTTTAAAATGAAGTACTTTGAAATCAAAATTGTTAGTTTTTCATATAAAAAAAAAGGTTTTTAGAATTTTTTTTTTATTTCGAAAATTTTTTTGATAAATTTTTCTGTAATTAAATTTTTTTATGGCAGGAATTGAATAATAGTAGGTCATTTTAATGATACTTGTTTATATTGCCCGTGTATGAAATTTCATGGTATTCTAGCCAATTGTTTTGGTGATAGCATGTGCGAAATGACTTAAAAATTAAAAAAACAATGGTTAAAATTTGAAATAATTAAAAAATTTCTGTTCAAGCTAGAAAAAACTGAGAGCCATATTTATAAAGAAAAAAGAGTGTTTAACTCAGAGTAAAATTTTCATATTTCTGAATAAATTATTTTAGTAACCACTGATGATTGAAAATATAATTATTCGAGTCTCTTGGACTTTAAAAGGTATGTGTCCCCTTAGTGATGATTTAGATTCTGAATATCATCTGCATGGTTCAAATAAGCTACAACTCATTCCACATCATATAAGTTTCCCTAATTTTTTTTCTTTTGGTTTTCTGAAAATCCTCTTTCTTAACCTTACGTATCGGTGTAATGTGACATTTTTGTTACGAACTCAGTTTTAGATTTTGATAATTATTTTTAAAAAATAAAAACAAAAAAACCCAGCATCATAGGGTTAATTAAATTTATGTTTCTTCTTATTTTCTATTCAAACTACAAATAAAGATTTGTTCTGTGATATGAGTTCCAAATAAATATTTGAAATCAATGTTCTTTAAATAGAATAGAGGTGTGAGAATACGGCATAATATGTACAATACTTTCCACATTAACTACGATGAGCTTTAGACACATTGGGCTATAACTACGACTTATTTTAAAACTGTTTAAAAATTGTCAATGCTTATAGTTAGGTCTTACAGTTTTAACAACTACTATGTATGAAATATTTTTTTACTTCATATTGCAGTAGGATGTACTGGCTCCAGACATTTTTAAGTCGCCTAATGAAATACTGCTGATGAATAATTCCGAAAATTACGACGGAAAATGCAATCTGTCTATAGCAATCCCTGGTCGGATGATGGAAGTATCAGAAAATACCAGAAAATTTGTACCGGTAGCCGCATTATTACCCAGGTCACGCCCGAGGTACCCGCTGTTACGCTTGCATCTCCATGACAACCTGATTTGCTTTGCTCTAATCGCATAACTACACATATACCTTTACCAATCTTGATGTCTTTTACCCCTCTCCCCTTTTTATGTGATAGCTTGATGGTCTGCCAGTGTTTGAAGAGCTGGATTTGAAAGTGAAACTTCGGGATTGATTGATTGGGCGCCGTCTGCTATTCTTGTTAAGGCCTAAATGGATTGGGAATATTAAGTAGCATCCAATTCAGAGGATGATTGTACACTTTGAAGCGTATGCGTATTGCAACGCATTACGTAAAGACAATAACGTCCAAAATTATGCAGAAATTGAACCGAAGGCAATGGGATAACGAGTTTTATTATTTATCTTAAATTAAAATTTTTAAAAAATATATAATAAATAAAGCAAACCACCATTGTATTTTTTAATTATTAATATTATTTAGAATTGATCATCATTCAATTTTAAATTATTTTTTCTTAATATACGATAGGGCTCTTGAAAATGTTCAACCTCGAGATTCTTCGATTCAGAATATTACCTTGAAGGACTCACACAAAACAATCTATGTAATACTGATAATATTCATAGTGGAAACCAGTGTGTCAAACTCTCGGGTAATGATTTACTACTAAATTTATCTTAGATATTTAATTTGAGCTTCATGTTATTAATGTATAGAAATAAATGAAAGAAAAAAGCCATTTTTTTCTCACTCAAAAAATACCATAAAGATTAGAGGATGGGTCAAATCAATGTTTTATTTATTTATTTATTTATTATTATTTTTTAAAGAGTAGAGGCACTGGTCATCAAACATTCGCCTATACTAGGCCGCAGTTTACTGTCCATTTTATTATGGGGGCACCATATGTTTGATGAAAGTAAATGTTAATAAATTTAATGTAAATAAAATGAGTAGTGCATCCAGATATATCTGTCTAATGTATAGTCTGTAATGTCTGTAAAATCTCGGACATGCTGAGAGATTGATAATTTGGTTACTTTTACTCAAGGTTTTAACAGTCCGGTACCGTGAGTTTAAAGCCGATTTCGCACGACTACAAACTCCTGCGACTGTCGTAAAATAGGAAACAGCCCGGCTAGGAAACCTGTCAGTTTGAAGTAAAACACCGTAATTCAGGGACAACGTTACTTCAACAATACCTAAAATGGTAGAAATTGAGGAATGGTGTAAATATTTTAAAAGTGTCAAAGAAATCGAGGCAATAATGTTATTTATGTACGAATGATAATGGTGGCCGGTGTACGTAAAATATTTCGTGGCTGCAATGTCCTCCAAGTTCAAAAATTATCTATGGGGGTGCTGGGTCAGGTGGTCTGGTCCAGCCACTTGACTCGATTCAAATTTCGCGGACCAATCTTAGCCAAGTCGGATTCCGACCCTTTCGGTGCTAGTCTAAACCGGAGCTGCACTCTACCGCCCGTAGCCTATATTAGGACTTACGTTGCCTATATTAGGATCTGATGTTGCTGTCGGTCAAGTGGCCTAGGCAACAACAATAACAACAACATGTACGAATATTAATACTCCACATGATTCTTTTACTGTAAATCTTAGCACAATGTGCATTTTAATAGCAACACGGAGTAATATATTATTAATATTTGCTTTTTTTTATTGTTCTGAAGAGTTAGTTCAGCTGTCGACCATTTAAAAGGCAAGCACCTCAAAGTAATCACTTTTGTAAGAAACTAATCTTAAGCAGAAATATGAATAAATCTTCACTCCAATACCATAGTTAGTTCTCAAATACTTATTTCTAAAGCAATTTCTATTGCAAATTTAAAGTAATATTTCCTTAGAAGTCGTGTGGATTTTTATTTTTTACAACATAAATTATCTAGAGAGAAACCAGAGACTTTTATCGAAATAATTTGTTCAGACAAGCTTGCGCAACTTCATTAACCTCGTGCAACTCTACTTAACGCTTAATAAGTAGATTAGAATAAGTAATGAGTATATTCTAGTTTCCTATCAACGATATAGAAAAATATAATCGTCGAAAAATTTTAAACTAAACACCTGAAGCATGGAAATTTATACTTTAATATGAACAAGAAAAAGATAATTTATTCTTGTTCATATTAAAAATTTAAGGGTATTATAGCTGAAAAAATAAATATTATTTTTCCATCCGTGAATGCCATTAACTGATGAATTTTATTTTAGACCTAAAATAATATTACAAGCACAGATAAATCGTTTTTTTGTGGTTAATTCTCTGCTCTTTAGTGTAGCTTTGTTGTAAATGAGCTGCAAAGGCTCACGTGGTCATGATACTTACCACTGCATTAAACAAATTCAGTAACGTGAGAAATTTCTGTTCGTCCCGTACAACTTTAATCTCATATGTTCTCGATTAAGGGAGTTTTCGAGTAGCATGCACTGAACTTAGTGTAATGGTATACGTCAATAATTATCTTTCATTGCGTGTTACTAACTATTTGTATAATGATAAAAAGTGTTCTTTTGCCCCCTAAGTCCTGATATAAGTGAAAATGGTGAAATCAGACGAACTCTTAAGGCATAAGTCTGGTTTAGAAGTATATCAAGAAGAAATGTTTTGTGATCCTTTATCTATTTTTGGCAATTTTTCTCTTAATGATTACATTAAATTAATCAAATTTAAAGGAATTTTCTTTAGATATTTCTATGTATTCATGGAAACGATGGGCTTGAGCATAAATTCTGATGTAAACAAACCATTATCAGAAAAAAAATGTTTTATGGTTGATACATATTCATGGAAGTGATAGCCCGGATGAAAGAAATTTGATTAATTAAACAATTATTGCAGATATATTAAAATATTTATTTCCATATTCTCGGAAGCGATGATTCTAAGCAAAAAATTAAAAATTACATGTACAAAATATCATAGAAAAAACCATTGTAAGACTGCTATATCATAAAAAAAATTTAATGTTTCCTACATATGTATATGTAAGTGCTATGAAGAAAATCAATGGATCACAGAAAATTAATGAACACTAAAAGTTCCTTAAAAATAGATATCGATTTGAAACTATGAATAAACTACTGTACAATGCCAAAAATTACTAGGGAAAAATTCCGAGAGACGAGAATATAATCCAGCTAATTAGTCTTATTTTGTTGATGATATCCTGAACAATTTTAGATGAACTTAAATCTCTACAAAAGGAAATTCAGAAGTGCCACAGAAATTTGTGTTTGTGCTTCAGAATATGTTCTTTAAAAACCTTTTGTAGCCTTACATTTGTTTGAGGATTCATAATACCGAAGGTAATTTGAATGCGTTTATTCTAACAGTAAGAATAAACACCATTAGCTTTTCCCATTGAATTTGTGAATTTTTGAAGAAAATCTTGTTTTATTTGGCTTTTTTTTCAATAAATAGAGTATAACCATGAAAGTTGTTTAACGAAGTACACGTTGAATGGCAAACAAAGAACATTTCCATTCGACACCGGATTGATCTGCGTTTATAAAAGCTCTAATTACAAGCGTACTTTTTGTAATCCAGTGGCTGCCGGCTTCCCCAACTCGCGCGTGAACTCTGCCCGTGACTCAGTTCTGTGGGTTTGGATTTACTTTTATGATGAGAAAATTTCCGGATGAATGAAATGACTTTCTAATACAATGAGATTGGGTCAGGTGATTCAGAAAAGAAAATCGTCGACATCCTGTGAACTTTCCGATGCCCGAGGCTATTTTTGAGACCGCAGTCATTTCACCTATGTTAAATACTGATACTTCTTTTGCTTGGGTTTATTGTGTGGTCGTGTCATGTGATTTTTAGTGTTTCACGGAGTTATTTTACAGAAATTTTGGAAAAAGTAATGCTAACGCATTCTTCATCGCATTTTGTTGCACTGAAAAAAATAAATAATATTTTTTCTTCATTGCATTGAATACACTATGTCTTTCTAGTACCTTCATTTAAATTAATGGGATGAAATATTTATTCAATTTAATGAAATATTTTCCCTGGTGTACGCTATAATCCTGTAGAACAATCATCGATATAATGAAGACTTTCGACGATGACGAATATCGATATTTCTTATATAACGGATTTTGTTTGAAAACTTTGATATCTTATGATTGGTAGTAATTTTAACCTGGTGTTCCGTCTCGACTACACGCATTCCTCTACTATTTCATAGGTAAAACTGATATTGTAAAACAGGGAAAGATGTCAATTTTTCATTGAAGATTTGTAAGCGATAGAAATATGTCCTAAAAAACTTTTGGTTCTTTTCCGTGACATTGACTGAAAAGTTTTGATTTTTTGAATATTTTTTGATAGATTATTATGTTTGTTAAATCAAAGTTTCCTTTATAATTTCCTTTATATTTTGGTGAATTCTTGAAAAACTTGATGATAACTTTTTACCGCATGATTTAAAAAAAAATCTGAGCTCGTGTCGACCTTAAAAGGAGTTTGGGCTAATTTCTTCTATTGTACAATCTCACTCACGCTCAACATGTATATATATATATATATATATATATATATATATATAAATTGATGAGTCTGTATGTAATAATCAGTTTTCATAGTTCCACATAACACTTTTTGCTGCAAATTTAAAAAAATGTTAAGTATAAATCAAATGGTTTGGTTTGGTTCGCTACGGTCAACTTTTTGCTACACGAGGGGTAATTAGACCGGGACCTACAGTTTAAAGCCGATTCCGAACGGCTACAAACATGCATGCCAACAGTGGGACTCGAACCCACAGGATCTCAATCGAATGCCAGCGCTCAGCTATTCGGCCATCACTTAGCCGAAATTCAAGTGAAATTGTTAAATTGTTTTACTTAATCTTATAAGACTATAAAGGTAAAAAATCTATAATTCATATCACATAAGGGAAAATAATTTCATAACTAACGAGACAAAATTAATAAAATAACAGACATTATCTAAAACACTTGAGCTAATAAAATGCATAACACATTTATTTAAAAGCATTAAAAATGAAAAGAATTAGTGAGAATAGGAACCACATAAAGGAAATAGATAATTGCAATAACTATGCAACCAGTATTTTGCGGTATTTCACCCATGATGAAATGTAAGGGTTCATGCGCTTTGCATTCCTAAAATATGTCTAAACTGTATAAAAATTCGTAGTTCTATCTTGTTAAAGGAAAAAAGTCAAGTACTATTTTTAGAGATCAGAACTTTTTACCTTGAACACTGTCTTTGAGTCTATAATACTCGTCGAATTATATCGATTTATACTTTTATACTGAAAAAAAATCTTCGTAATTTAGTAATATTTTTCGCAGTATGGGTATTTTAGACGCAAATAACACTGACAGCCAAGATTATCTATAAAATTCCGTTAAATAGATGGCATGATGTCTAGAGATTGTTCAGTATACTTGTGTACACACACACACACACATATATATATATATATAAATATATATATATATATATATATATATATATATATATATATATATATATATATATATATATATATATATATATATATATATATATATATATATATATATATATAAATATATATATATATATATGTGTGTGTGTGTGTGTGTGTGTGTGTGTCTGTCTATCTATTTTTAATAGAGAGTGAATGAAAGAGAAGGTGAAATTTGTTTAATGCTGGTTATAACATATATATAATTAACTAATAGTGTTAGTTTTTAACGATATGTATGAAGAATATTATATTGCGATTTTTTTATATAAAGCAGATTTTTTTTATCGAATTTGTTAACATTCAACTTTTATTATTGGAAATATCAATTGTGTTATGCTTTACACATTTAAGTTTTGTCATTCTGCTTGGATTCTTGTTCACGCGTCATTGTTTTTTTCCGAAGTAGGGCGTCAAAATACAAGTCCAGTTGGTATCTATGAAGTTTGATTTCTTGCACTTCTCGTTCGTGTGTCATTTCCATATTGCGTGTGCCGACTTAAATAGAACTGGTAGAAAGTTGACTGTTAATTGAAGTGCCGTCAAATGTTACTCCACAGTCCCAGTTTTATCCGAAGGGAATGGTCGTTGTTATGGGACACAGTTACTTGTAGCTCCTTGCTGTTCACCGTCCTGTCTGAGAAGTAAGTCTTACGCATATTTATTTACATTCTATGAGGTGTAATGTGTTTGCTTCTACAACATTGTCATTTTACGGTTGCAGTTTTTGTTGATATGCCGCCCTTTCAGTCTGAGGAAATTTTAGGATGTATTTGGCATCTATCCAGTTCAGTCGTTAAAAATATTTCAGGTAGCCACTCGGGAGACTGTGTTTATCGATACCGGATTTCAGTAGTTATTGATTTGATTTGCGTTATTTTGCATGTAAACATTCACCAATTATTTATTTATTTTCTCGCTTTTTGGTTGTTTTTGATGGTGATAGCAAAATCCCTTTACAATATTGATTAACATGCGAGGGAAGATTTAATATTTAGTGAAATTTAGCGATTTGATTTTTCTTTCCTGTGTTAATTGCTCTCTTCCTAAGAAATTCTACATATAATATATGCCATAATATACAGAAAATTCTTAGTAGTTTGTTAAAGATGGTAATAAATTAAAGCCACCATTTTTGTTTATTGAAGCCTACTTTACAAAGAATATACTTCTTTTGTCAAGGGCATATTCGAGTATGGTAAGGATGGTTGGAGTGGGATGGTATTTTAGAGCTATATTTTTTGAGTAATATTATTCGCCTCTTTCACTTTTCAATTTTTATCAAAATAAAGCTTTAAAAATGTTTTAAGGGAGTTCAATTAATTTAATTGCAGAAAAAACTGAAAGATTGAGGTATAACTTTCTTGTGTTTATAATTTTTCTTGTAAGAGAACATAAATAATAGTGTATTCCAAAAATCATGCATAAAATACACTAACTAATACAAGAAAAGTCTTTCATAAATTACACTTTATTTTGACATGTAGTAGACTACTAAAACATAATTTTCTTCTGAGTCTTGTTTACTGGACATTTTTATATATACATAGTTCGTGGGAATTTTTATTAGTATAATATTTTTTTAGAAAAAGTGTGACATCTTTTATCTTTTAAGAAGTATACTTTTTTTAGAAAAAATACTTTCTGTAATTTTCCTCGTAATGATAACTTTATCCAGAGAGATTTCACTTCATAATTATATCGTAAGCAGCAAACAGACATTTGAAGTTTTGTGTAACATAGAAAGCAAGAATAATAGTGTATTCCAAAAATCATGCATAAAATACACTAACTGATACAAGAAAAGTCTTTCATAAATTACACTTTATTTTGACATGTAGTAGACTATTAAAACATAATTTTCTTCTAAGTCTTGTTTACTGGACATTTTTATATATACATAGTTCGTGGGAATTTTTATTAGTATAATATTTTTTTAGAAAAAGTATGACATCTTTTATCTTTTAAAAAGTATACTTTTTTTAGAAAAAATACTTTCTGTAATTTTCCTCGTAATGATAACTTTATCCAGAGAGATTTTACTTCATAATTATATCGTAAGCAGCAAACAGACATTTGAAGTTTTGTGTAACATAGAAAGCAAGAATAATAGTGTATTACAAAAATCATGCATAAAATACACTAACTGATACAAGAAAAGTCTTTCATAAATTACACTTTATTTTGACATGTAGTAGACTACTAAAACACAATTTTCTTCTAAGTCTTGTTTACTGGACATTTTTATATATACATAGTTCGTGGGAATTTTTATTAGTATAATATTTTTTTAGAAAAAGTATGACATCTTTTATCTTTTAAAAAGTATACTATTTTTAGAAAAAATACTTTCTGTAATTTTCCTCGTAATGATCACTTTATCCAGAGAGATTTTACTTCATAATTATATCGTAAGCAGCAAACAGACATTTGAAGTTTTGTGTAACATAGAAAGCAAGAATAATAGTGTATTACAAAAATCATGCATAAAATACACTAACTGATACAAGAAAAGTCTTTCATAAATTACACTTTATTTTGACATGTAGTAGACTACTAAAACATAATTTTCTTCTAAGTCTTGTTTACTGGACATTTTTATATATACATAGTTCGTGGGAATTTTTATTAGTATAATATTTTTTTAGAAAAAGTATGACATCTTTTATCTTTTAAAAAGTATACTTTTTTTAGAAAAAATACTTTCTGTAATTTTCCTCGTAATGATAACTTTATCCAGAGAGATTTTACTTCATAATTATATCGTAAGCAGCAAACAGACATTTGAAGTTTTGTGTAACATAGAAAGCAAGAATATATCATAGAATGACTGAGAAAGAAAAAGAAAATTATTTCAAACTCATGGAGGTCAACTCGTTCTTTCCTGTACTTCCCTTCTCGTCTTGCGTAAAATTAAATAACGTTTCCATAAATTACTGCTTGAAACAATGACCCTTCTACACTTTTTCAGATTTTATCAATTTTCTATTCAATTAAAATGCTACAGGTTGGATCGTTTATAGAACCGGCGACATTTTGCTTTCCGGATAGATAAGCTGACTAATACAATACCCTAACAACCACGATAAGATCTATAGGTATTCACCTCTGAAACTAACGGGACGTGAGTCTCCTATACAATAGATAGAGCTCTTTATTGACAGTTGGTTATTAACAGTTATAAAATGATGGTCACCTTCTGTTTTTAGATCTTCTAAATACAGGTTGCTGATTTTTACGTGGACAAACACAAGGGGGAGAGGGGAGGGATTTGAAGGGTTCCATAGTTTCCATATACCCTACAATATTTTTCACTGACGAAGAGAAACGTAATTTTCCATAGACAAATTTTTCGACGTGTTTTAAAAATAGTGAGAATTTAGGTACTCATTACATATTATTTCCAGAAATTTTTATATGTGTTAAAAACGTGTAACTACTTTGAAAGAATCCCTTACTAATTCGTACAATATCCTCTTCAGTATAATCGAGTCCAATAACATTTTACCTTGGAATAATAGAAAACTATATTCCGTTACCGCCACTCCTCTGAATCCTGCTTGCTCATATTTTATAATTAACCTATGGGTATTAACGTAATTTATTGGATTTATATTTTATCACTTTATTATATAAATTTCCAAGTTTCATAAGTTTTAAAAAATTGTGATATCTATAAAGTGCATCCGAATTGTTATCTACTTTCGAGAAATTCTGGCCATTTAAAGTAAAATACTTTAAATCAATATAAATCCATCTGTGTAATTCTAGTTTTTAGTAATACTATACCACCCAAAAGCAATAAGAGCTAAGTACTCAGCTGTGAAATGCCAAGTTTAAGAAATTTAAGCAAACTAAATATGAATTTTGAAATTGACAGGAATTATGTAGTTTCTTCAGTTTTGCAAACGTACAGTAAGTAGCCAGCCTTAAATTTTGTCCAAATTCATTTTTTCTGGACGATTTATCAAAAATATTTTCATCAAAAATCTCGAAGGGGATGATCAAGTATTATTTTTAAACAACACCATCTTTAATATACGATAGCATTACATAGCGATATGTCCTTATTTATCCTTGGCTCTTTCTCCTACTTTGTGCGTTTTTATTTAGCTTTTGTTGTTGCTTACGTTATTGAAAAGTACTCGAGCATCTTCCTGTTTTTTGGTTTCAAATATGTGCTTTGAGACGAATGATTTCAGAGGTTTCAATGGAAAAAGATGTTCACAGATGTGCGTTAACTGTGTCTTGTAGTGCAGAATAATTGCTGGTTTTTCTAGACTTTCAGAGCAGTCCTTTGAAACTAGCTTATTATTAAAAGAGGAATGGGAATATATTGATATCAGTTTTTTCGGAAGGTAGTTTTTGACAAAATGCAAGTTATTAAATTGAACAAAAATGAAAATTTGAATTGTATTGCATTTTTTTTTACCATAATAGGTGAAAAGGTTTGGGGATCATTTATGAAAAAATCTGATATAGAGACAGAATTTTAATTTAATATTTATATATTTATTTGTATCCTTTCAATCTTCGTTTTAAACGTCTCTATGATACTAAAATATTAAGTTTCTAATTGAGACATTATATTACAATGAAAAGATTATCTGAGCAGTAGATTCGCAACAAAAATGTATGTATGAATTGACAACTTAGTAAGCTTGCATGAATATTATTTCTTACTTCCAGAAGTAATTCCAGCTGTAGTGGTTAACACTGTCTTTTAATTAGTTTTGTGTGTCAGAGAGCGTATTCTACATACTAATCTGCATACCTTTACTGTTTTACTTTTTGTAAGTTCCTTGCATCTATGCGGTGTTCCAAGTGGTGAGAGAGAAATATTTCACCGGCAATACAAAATGTCTTCTAACCACCATCTGCTTGCCCTCTAAGATATTTTATGAATTATGTGAGTTGAAAGATCCATAAAGATAAAAAACAGCTTGCCGTTAAATATTCATGCGTTAAAAAGTGCAGTTTTATTACATTACAGACCAGTTTAGTAATCAATATAAAGTTACCCATGAGTAGAAAATGTTTTTAAGTTTACATTAAATAATACTGTTTTATTACTAGAAGGGCATTTGGAAATTTTTGTAAATTGCGTAACGTTGTTTTCTTGATTTTTGGTATTTTCTTTCTAGAGGTTTGTATGTACAAGCATCTAATATCATTTTCAGAAACGAGAAAATTTTTTTCGCTGCCTCACAAGTCACGGTTGGTGAGCAGCGATCACATTATCAGCTTTAATGAAAACAGAATTGAAATTTGAGCTAACTTCCATGAATAATTTAAAAAAGAATTCTGCCGAATTTGACAGTTATATCGCCCACCATTTAACTGTTTAACAAATCTGTTAAGCTTTCGTTAAAGTGATACAATCTTTCTAGAACATTGATTGCTTATTATCAGATATTTTTTCCGCCTAGTTCGTTGCAGCAACCTCGCGATAATGATCGCGGAATGCAGAAGTGTACTTAAGATTTCTTTAATCTTGCTTACTCTTCTGAAGTCAGAGAAGTAGATAATCTTAATTGATGAAAGAAGACTGAAAACAAATTTTGTTCCCGACAGGCTTCTCAGTATGCGAAAGTATTGGCCTAATGCACGCCACGATAACATCTTGGAGAAGGTTTGGCGAAATTTTTGCAGATACAGCCGTATAAATACTTTGCCACGGATGATAGAGCAAAGTTCAAGGAATAATGTTCTGATTTCTGATGGTTTATCTCTGTAATTTAATAATTATTAAACGTTATGCGATAAAATGTATCAAGTTTAAAATTTTAGCTATTTGTGTTCAAGTTATGGAGTTTACTCCTGTATTATCCCTGTAAGTTGTATCTTTAACAGAAGCTTTACAGATATCATGTTTTCGATTTCCGATTTACATGAGGACGATCTATCAGGAGTAATGGTAATGCTCTTTTGACTTCTTAGCGTTAAAAATTTTTGGACTTTGATAATGTCTACATAGTTTTTGTATTCTTTCTCGGTTACAAGTACTTTTAAATTCTTTTAAACATAAACTGTATGCTTTACTTGTATAGGGTGACTGGATCAGAATTTTTGTATCATAGAATCTTGAATTTATAAGTTTATTTTTAAAAAAATTTAAGAATAGAGCGTAATTTCGCTCGATTGGTATTTTTGTAGAATTAACATCTTCAGAAACATGGGCTGTGGCTAGGCCATATTTCTCTAGCATATATCTATTTTTCATTAATTATTTTGTCTGTAATATTTTGCTGATGAAAAGTTCAATGAAAGTATTTCTTGTGTCTGTCTATATTGAGAAAAAAGTATTTTCCATTTTCGTTAGTATGAATACGAATTATTTTTTCTTTTGTTGACGTGATTAAATTTATGTGTCTAAGAATTATATCAGTTTTGATGTTTATGCAGACGTTGAATAATTTACGATATTTTCTAACACAAGAGAATCATCCCTTTTTTTTTGGTAGTGGGTCACTGATACTTTTAAATATTATAAATAGGTATTCATTTGGAGAGTTCTTAAAAACTGACTAAAATAGAATTTGTAAACTGTAATGGGATTTCATTAAACACCTCCTCGAATTTTTGTATAAATGAATTTTATGTACATCTCTTTACATTTATTTTATTGTCTAGAAGCTATGCAAAGAAAACAATTTATTTACTTACACAACTACTAGCGTATTTTACGAGTAGATTATATTAAAACTTTCACAAAACTAATTTCTCTAAGTGTATTAAAGGCATAAAAAACTGTTCCTTAAAGCTCCATACTGTTTCATTTCTTACTTTTATTTAGAAGTTATTGTCTTAAAAAAGTAAAGAAAATATAAAGCATTTTTAAAAGGGTAGATACATTTTTCAAATTATGTACTTTGCTAAATATTTGTCTCCTTTCTCTATAATTTAAATTTTAATGACCATTATTCCTTTACAGCGTGTTTTTCCGATATTAAATCTTTGAAAATATTAAAGTTTCATTTTTGAAAAATGCGAACTTTTTTATGTGTGTCCAGGTTTGGACTACTGCATCATGCAGCATTGTATATTAAAAAAAAAACTATTTTGCATGCCACATGAAAATATGTTTCTGCTTTTTATTGTTGATTTATACTTTTTAATTTAATTCTCAAATAATTTGTGGTTTCTTTTCGGAACATACAGTCGAACCTCCATATATCGAAGTAGCAAATTGCGCGAAAAAAATTCGATATATAGAAATTTCGATATATTGAGCTTAGTCTTATCATAATTCTCCTAAAAAAAATTAAAGCTAATTTTTGTATACGAAACTCCATTTCTAATTTATATGCGAATCCTATTAAATGAAAGTTAATAACTAAAAAATGAATTAATATAAAAGATTTATTGATTACTACATATCTTTAAAAAAAAACAATAATGCAGACAGTGGTTACAATGATCACAGTTACATTCTTAAAAAAAAAAACTACGAATATCTTGCTGAACAGTTAGTTTTGCGGAAAGTTCAAAGAAATGTTCGTATTTATTCAGTCTACTAAAAACTTTATGAGGGACATTTTCTGCGAATTGAAGTCCACGACGTATTGTTTCAAATGCCAAAAATTGGGAGATTTTATTCTAAAGTGGAATAAAATCTCCCAATTTGTCTTGCAAAAAATTTCGATATATAGAGATTTTTTCGATATATAGAAACAATTTTTCTATGTAATGAACATGGTGATTTGCTAAGAGTTCGATATATAGAAAATTTTGATATAGGGAAGTTCGATATATGGAGGTTCGACTGTATCTCCTTATCATTAAGCAACCTGAACTGTAATTATTATTAAAATGTCTTTTATTCTGTTTCACACTTCTTTGTGACAAGTTTAGTTTTCACGAGAAACTTGCGTGAAAAGAAATCAGTTTGTAGAAAGAAGGATACTCGACGTCATCTTACCAGGCAGTATTAGAGTTCAACGAAAGATAAATTTTCTAATACTGTCAGGTAAAGATGTCTACGATGTCCTCATGCGACACTGCCTAAGGAAAGAAAAGCTGTACGGTAAGACGATTTTAAAAACTAAATTTCTCTCTCTCTTAGTGAATATTATGCCATGAAAGTAATTGGTTTTGTTACTTATAGTAGTTGTCTTAAATTTTTTTAGATGTTTTTAAATGGTATCAATCAACTCCCAATCATAAATACTGCTTTTCAAAAATGATGTGATATGTAAATTATATCTTTTCATTGAAATTCCGTTTTCTTGAGTGCTTTCTCTTCAGTGAGTATAAGAAAGCACTCAAGCGAATAATTAATACTTATGGAGATATTCAAGGCTTATTATCTCTCTATATAAAACAGTTCCATAACTGACTGACTGACTGACTGACATATAACGCACAGACCAAACTGCTGGACCTAAAGGGTTGAAATTTTGCATGGCGATTCTTCTTATAGTGTAGGGGTGCACTAAGAAAGATTTTTGAAAAATTCTACTTAGATTTTTTTAAATTAAATTTTTAAGCTGTTTTTGCAACATTCTATAAAGTTTGCATTTAAAATAATAACCTGAGGGTTATAAAATTTATATCACAAGAAAGATCATAAAAATTCCTTTAAAATGAAATCTTTTCGAATCTTTATCTCCATTTTCTGATTTTTGGTGAATTTTTAAAGATTAATATTTAGAATTTAATTTATTAAATGCCGATCACGTGGTTTCTTTTCTTTTTGTGATACTTTAAACTAATTTTGCGTCCCGTGCATAACAACAAAATAATTGGCAAATTTTTTTTTCTTTCTAATGCGGCAGATGATTGGACATTATCCAAAAAATTATTAAAATGCAGTAAAAGATATGTTCCTGAAACTGTACTATATTAACTGTACTATATTCTTTAGTATGTTCTATTAGATTTAATTTCAATATTTTCTTCTACATTATTTTGTCTATAAAATATCCCTTACGATTTTTTTATAAATTTATATATACAGTGGAATCTCGATCGATCGTTTTCGGATCCATCGTTTTTCCGTATGTACCGTTCATTTTATCCAGTCCCAACGATCATATTGCTTTGTTATGTTTCCGCATCTATCGTTTTCCCGCATTTATTGTTCATTTCAAACGGTCCCTTGAAAAACGATAGATCGAGATTCCACTGTATATATATTTTTGGCACTAATTGCATACATTGACCGTTGTATTTAATTTGAATGTACTCCGTCGCGAAGCACGGGTATTCGTTACGAATAAAATATAGTTAATTACGAATAAAATATATGAAATGTATGAAAGAAGGTAAAGTGCTTCAGTACGTTGCAATATAAACAGTCCCTGATTTTAATAAGATTATTAATTTTTAGCTGCCTTAAAATCTGAGTTAAACATTAATAATATAACTGGATCAGTGTCGCTAGTGGGAAACAAAATTAAAAAATACCCTGGACGTTTTTTAAAAGCTTTCAGCGTCACGATAAATCCTAAGATCTAGAGTTAATCTTCAGATGCCTAGAGGAAGATGATGTATGACATTCAGGAGACTTGTAAGACTGTTGTAATGTATCTGAAGAACATTTTTTTCGCACCGTTCTCTAGATTACCGTACACACATACACACACACACGAAGAGAGAGAGAGAGAAAGAGAGAGTAACTGAAACGATGTAAATAATTAGCCACCCTTTGATATAAATTTTTTTACAGAATTATTTCCTGTCTTCTTTGTTTTTTTGCGTTTTGTAAAAGCCTCTAATTGTACTGTTGTTGCTAAAGGTTTAATGAAAATACATTTGTTGTTTCAAAGTCTCTATTTTTAATATGGCAAGCTATCAATGTAATGTGAGTGGGGTTTCGTTTTGAATGCAGCTGAATGATAATTTCTGTATTCATCTTTTTTTTTTATGGTACATTCAGACAGATGCTACTATTAAAGAGGTTTCTACGTTGTGAGCGAGATTATGTTTATTACGAGCTACGTATATTAAGTTCTATCTCATTTTTCTCATTATTTTCCTCTTCTAGTCAAATTGGCTTCCAAATAATATTAAAATTAGGAAATGGAAGATATAAATATTTTTATTTTAATTTCTTACTGGTAATGTTAAAACAATATTACAAATTCCATTGAACGTGTGAACTATATGTTGCTTTTAATTTTTATCCACATGTTAAGATTTATACAACATTTCTCTTCAACATCTACCTAACTATTTGTTTAAACTCGAACTTGCATAACCCAGCTAACCTTTCGATATATTGCATTAAAAGCAATATTAGATGCCTTAATAAGAATAGAAGTTCATGTGGAAATTAATTTCCGAATATCTTGATATGTTTCAGGCCTATTTAAGATGAAAGACAGGCATTTTCATTTTCCTTTACGAAGGAACGAGATTCTGTACATCCTTTGTAGCAAGATGTTTGTTTACATTGTTGTACTTGAGTAGAAGTAATCATTTCATCTAAGTCTGTTTGATTCAAATCAAAGTCATTCAATTTGCCGTCTCAAGAATCTTTCATCTTCACCGGTTCTCAGACACATTTCTTCTACCAGTCTGGCATCACATGTTTTAGCGAAAGGAAGTCGCCTATAATGCTGTAATTCAATCGAGTCCGCTCTCACACCAAGAGTTCTATTCATCCAGAAGTATTGGGCGCCATTTTTGCGCAACGCATAACAAGGTCTTACTGTTTTCTTCCGAGCTAAGTCAAGATGAATGGGGTTGGGGAAGACGAAAAAAAATTGTTTGATCTTGGAGGTTCTTCAACACGTCAATCTGAAGAAGGTTTCTGACTCCATGCATTCTTCGTTGAATTGAAGGATACGGGTTAAGTGAACTGAGAGATAGAGGTTTCAGTTTAATGTGCTTCTTTTTTTTTGCATTTAACGACTATTTGGATGAAATGTCCATGTTCAGATCTTTTAACTCATCACTTTGTGGTTAAACTTTGACATTCTTTAGGTTTTCATGGCAGGATTATATAATGCACGGTTTAAATTTTAGTAATAATAGCAAAGCGGTGTAAAATTCTGCTTCATTTTGAAGAAAAAATGTTTGAAGTCTCTTTGAAATTCAGCGTATGATAAAAGGAATTTTTTTAGATATCTTTTTATACTTTCTTTTATGAAGTTTACAATTGGTGTTCATATAAGCTCATATTTTCATGCAGTCTCTCATTGACGCTTAACGAAATTTATCATGTCCTAAATGGTATGATTTTTCAAAGTAATGTTTAGCTTTCTTGAACTTTGTTTTACTAGGGTACTAGGATTACAGTATATGTTCTGGCATGCTTTTATTTTTCTATAAACTTGTAAGGTAAACATAAGATTCGATTCACAAGAATCGAACTTTTGAGTGAATAAATTAAAGAAGCTGCTTGAGATATGCTAATTTAGGCATACGCGCTTGGTATAAATACCATGCAGCTTGATTAATAAAAAAGGTTGAAGAAAAGGTTGATAAATAAGCGAAGTAAGGGAGCTACGAGGTAAGCAGCTCCAGGTGTTAACCGGCGCTTGTGCTTAGCAGGCCCAAAGTTTACGTAGCAGAACTGCTGGTTTGACTCTCTAGGTTGTGAGTATTGCAAAGTGTAATTTTATTGAATGCTAATATATATTTATTGAATGCTAATAATATATTGAATGCTAATATATATAAACTTCTGAAGGCAAACAATTTATTTTCACTCTTAGTCTATTTAAGTTTTTTTTTTAAAGTTATCGTGATGGTGTTCGATATTAAAACAGTATACTGTTAACGTATGGATGGCAATACGTTCCTCGATGGACGAAAAAGATTTTTGTTTTTGCTCACAAGAAAGTTCTGCCTTGCCTGCACAGATGATTGAGGATTTTTTTTAAAAATCAAATCTAGCCATCTCCCTTGTGGCTGTCCAGAAGCCTTGAAATCCAGTTTTAATCTCTCTCTTTTCGGTTTTGGAAGAAAAGTACCGAACATTTCTTTTAATTTCCGAATTTGTATTAAAATTTTTAGATTAATAAATTATACTCAATGCTTTCAAGCAATTTGTGTCAGCAGAACCGGAATCAAGTTTCTTGAATAGACTACACTAATTTAGTGGTTCTGAAACTTTGAATAATCGTGGTCCTTAATTTAAAAGACAAAAATTATAAGGTACACTAAAAATTTTCATATGTCAGATTTAGACTAATAATAAATAAACTACAATAATAATTTTTGTCATAAAAAAATATAATATATTATAACAAGTTTTTAATCTCTAAACAACAAATTATCAATACCATCATTAAAAACACAGACATATATGACTGTAATATAATTTTTTTAAAAAATTAGTCTGGTGCTGAATGAGGTTGCTGAACCTCTATCGATTTGTAAACTCAAGTTCAATAATTGACATATGTTAAGTTTCAAGTCAGGTTCTACGTCCAAACAAGTTTTTTTGCTTATTTTTTATCTGTTACAATATGAAGAAAAACCATGCTTAAAGGTCGGATGTAGAAAAGTGAAGCAAAATATGGAACTTATAACCCCCCCTCCCTCCCTCAATAATTCTGAGTATATATTCCTCACAAGTACTGATAATTAAAAATCGTGCTGACAGTTTTCTTTGAAAACAATTATTCAGGAACCCTTACATTACAACTTTGGCGCTTATGAAGCTTTTAATTTCATGGATATTTTCGCAACTAATTGAGTTTCTGATATACTTTTAAGAGAGGACTGTGTTTGAGGGATTTATTGCCTGACACTTTGCCATATACGGCAAAAATGTTAGTTATCATATCAAGCAATTTTTCTCCAGAACTTTGCATAAATTTAGATAGGAGTGGAAAAGATCTCAAAACATTATTTTAAAGTAGAACCTCACACAAATCCCACAGTTTTAGCATGGTTTCTATTTTATCTTCAACTTGAAAAAAAATTATAGTCGTTTCCCGTAGACTTAAATTTAGTTCATACAGAATCTATATATATAAAACGCGTAGGTATGCGGTACAAAAATCGACGATATTTCTACACTCCGAATGGCAACGGCTGCAACTACCAGATGTAAACATTACCGGCCGGCCGTTATTTGCAACCGCGTGTCAACATGGATTTACGCACTGAAATCAGGAATGCTCGAAAACGAGCTGCACGATCAAGTGAAATTCGGGAACAGTCTCAAGAAAGAAAGCGAAGAAGAAATAATTCATTAAGAGAGAGGCGTGAAAGAGAGCATAAATGATCGCGAAGTTAGGCCTAACCGTCGCCGGCATAGCAACCGAGAGCCAGTAATAGTTACTTTTCTACGCTTTTTTCAGTATATGATGAAATTTTACTCCATTTTTATAAGCGCAGAAATTTTCCAAACAATTTATTATTTGATATGATTAAGTGTAGATAAATGAATTGTGAACAATAGTACATACAGAGAGTGATGTAATACACACTATATTTTAGTACTTGCTGAATTTTTACTCCATTTTTTTAAGTGAAAAAAATTTTCCCCAACAATTTCTTATTTGATGTAATGATAAAGTGTAGATACCTTAATTTTGAAAAATTGTACATACAGAGAGGGATGTAATTTTTCAAATCATTGGTGTTGGGTTTCTCAGTCGTATCTTTAACTCTGTTCTGAAGTAATGGAAGTTCTCATTTTTTAATCACGATGTTTTAGAATTAGACTTATAGAGAATACCCCTTAACGACGTATATTTATGATGACAGGTAATGGAGACATTCGTTACATTTGTTACTTTCAGTTGAGTTGTTTTGCAAAAGAAAATATAAAACTAAAAGCGACCATGCTGGTCGCTCAGCGGTTAGTAAGATATATAAGCTGAATACGCAACCTTAACTATCTGAGTGAGGCCATTAAAATGCCCTCTCAAAGAGCGTTTTTTTTTTCTGTTCGCGGACTCTCATTAGTCCACGACCCCTGTCTCGGGATCACTGCACTTAGAGAATCGTAGTTTTGTGAATGGAGGAAACACGAGACTTTAAGAAGCCCATATATAACTCAAACATAATTTTTAAATCTCAAAATTCTTCAGTACTATTTTCATCATTAAAAAATTATTGAATTGCTTTACATTGACTGAATTTTTTTTTTCTGCTGTGAAATTCGCAATGAAAATTGCATACTATGAAGCACATTACATGTAATTCCTTTTGCACTAACAGGGTAAATCTGAAACGAGAATTAACAATTTTTTTCTTTACTTATAGGCACTTGTCCGGAAACATTCTCCCATACATACTATGAAACTGTTAGAGAGGACTGTGTTTCAGGGATTTATTGCCTGACACTTTGCCATATACGGCAAAAATGTTAGTTATCATATCAAGCAATTTTTCTCCAGAACTTTGCATAAATTTAGATAGGAGTGGAAAAGATCCCAAAACATTATTTTAAAATAGAACCTCACATAAATCCCACAGTTTTTGCATGGTTTCTATTTTATCTCCAACTTGAAAAACATCATAGTCGTTTCCCGTAGACTTAAATTTAGTTCATACAGAATAAGATATATAAGCTGAATACGCAACCTCAACTATCTAAGTGAGGCCGTTAAAATGCCCGCTCAAAGAGCATTTTTTTGTCTGTTCGCGGACCCTCATTAGTCCACGACCCCTGTCTCGGGATCACTGCACTTAGAGAATCGTAGTTTTGTGAATGGAGGAAACACGAGACTTTAAGAAGCCCATATATAACTCAAACATAATTTTTAAATCTCAAAATTCTTCAGTACTATTTTCATCATTAAAAAATTATTGAATTGCTTTACATTGACTGAAATTTTTTTTTTCTGCTGTGAAATTCGCAATGAAAATTTCATACTATGAAGCACATTACATGTAATTCCTTTTGCACTAACAGGGTAAATCTGAAACGAGAATTAACAATTTTTTTCTTTACTTATAGGCACTTGTCCGGAAACATTCTCCCATACATACTATGAAATTGTTAGAGAGGACTGTGTTTGAGGGATTTATTGCCTGACACTTTGCCATATACGGCAAAAATGTTAGTTATCATATCAAGCAATTTTTCTCCAGAACTTTGCATAAATTTAGATAGGAGTGGAAAAGATCCCAAAACATTATTTTAAAATAGAACCTTACATAAGTCCCACAGTTTTTGCATGGTTTCTATTTTATCTCCAGCTTGAAAAACATTATAGTCGTTTCCCGTAGACTTCAATTTAGTTCATACAGAATAAGATATATAAGATGAATACGCAACTTCAACTATCTAAGTGAGGCCGTTAAAATGCCCGCTCAAAGAGCATTTTTTTGTCTGTTCGCGGACCCTCATTAGTCCACGACCCCTGTCTCGGGATCACTGCACTTAGAGAATCGTAGTTTTGTGAATGGAGGAAACACGAGACTTTAAGAAGCCCATATATAACTCAAACATAATTTTTAAATCTCAAAATTCTTCAGTACTATTTTCATCATTAAAAAATTATTGAATTGCTTTACATTGACTGAAATTTTTTTTCTGCTGTGAATTTCTCAATGAAAATTTCATACTATGAAGCACACTACATGTAATTCCTTTTGCACTAACAGGGTAAATCTGAAACGAGAATTAACAATTTTTTTCTTTACTTATAGGCACTTGTCTGGAAACATTCGCCCATACATACACCGTGAATTTGTTGGTTTCTTAATTATGGGACTACCATTTAGGTAAGCCCAGGTAGCTCCTTATGTGGGTGCCTCCACAAATTAGACCGAGCACCCCCAGGGGCGACGTACGTGGGCTCGTACCCTCCTTCTACTCCTACACACACCATGGATGGTCGGATTTAACAATGTAATGCGATTATTGTGCTCTTTTTCCTTTACTAATACTTGAATTTTTTTTCATAAAAATTCAGTACTCGTTTTGCGGAAACAACTTTAAAAAAAGGAAATTCTCTGAGTATGTTATGTTTTTTATTCATACGTCAATCATAACAGTGGCTACATACATTTATCCGACGCATACACAAATTTCTACAAATAAATTTCTACAAATAATTTTGGCATTTCTGTAAATAATGTTTTTCTCTCATACGTCAATCATAGCAATGACTAGATACATTTATCAGACACGTACACTTTTTTTTTTTATAAATTTCTACAAATAATTTTGGATCAGAGTTTACGTTTTTCGTGTTTTGGGTTTCGCATAAGTATTTGAATCCGTTCGGAACGAGGCTATAAACTGTGAGCTCTGCAATAAGTTACCGCCAGGAGGCGTTAAAAGTCTACCACAGGATTACAAATTCAATTAATTTATGAAATTTCTCCAAACTTCAGAATAGTTTTTGCTAATTCAAGTTTTCGCTATTCCTTTTTCTTAATTGCATAATACTTACAACACTTAGAATGAAGGCACGTTTTTTAGTCGTACTAAAAATGCTGAAATACTACGCTCGTAAAAATTCTTATTAGTATTTTACAGTTGTAATATTTTGTTTTTTACTTTCTGTTTCGAACTCTCAACAAGTAAGATACATGTATTAAAAGTTATAACTCCAGTCTATGTTTCTCTGCCATGTATGCTATATCACGGGTTGCATAGTAATTTTATATACAATTCATTCTATATCATAATGTTCTAAAATCCTGCGTTGTGTACGAAAGGTTGAATGACCAGCAGTAAGAATAATTAAAGTTAGCTTCAAAGGTATGCAATTTTGCTTCATAAGTTTATTTTAGAATAGATTTACTGTATGATCCCTTTGAAAAACTATTTTGAGATTGAAACTGATCGTTGATTTTAAAAACTAGACTTATATAAAACATAAATAATTGATTAATATTGAATACTCTTTATAGAAGGTTTCTGCTAACGAGCGGAGTTCATTGAATTGATAGAGCAAAACTCAGCGTGGAGGGAAAAGTCTCTTATTTAAAATTTGAACAAACATTCAAGAAATGTGATTAGTTTTATTAAAGACTAGCTGAATACCTTGCTTCGTTACGGAGTACATTCATATTATTAAATACAACGGTCAATGTATGCAATTAATGCCAAAAAAAAATATATTTATAAAAAAATCGTAACGCATATTTTTATAGACAAAATAATGGAGAAGAAAATATTCAAATTAAATACAACGGTCAATCTATTCAGTTAATTTGTATGTTTAATACCCATAAAACATACTAATTTGAAATAAATTCTTAAAAAACATCTATCTCAATTAGTCTAGTGGTTAAATTTTATCTTTTACCGTATTTTAATATTTTTTTGTCAATTTATTTCGTTGTTATGCACGTGACGCAAAATTAATTTAAAGTACCACAAAAAGAAAATAAACCACGTGATCAGCATTTAATAAATTCTATTTTAGAAATTAATCTTTTAAAAATTCCCCAAAAATCAGAAAAGGGAGGTAAATATTCGAAAAAGATTTCATTTTAAAGGATTTTTTATGATCTTTCTCGTGATATAAATTTTATAACCATCAGATTATTATTTTAAATGCAAACTTTAAAGAATGTTACAAAAACAGCTTAAAAATTTAATTTAAAAAAATTAAGAATTTTTCAAAAGTCTTTCTTAGTGCACCCCTACGCTATAAGAAGAATTACCATGCAAAATTTCAGCCCTTTAGGTCCAGCGGTTTGGTTTGTGCGTTATCTGTCAGTCAGTCACGGAACTGTTTTATATATATACTAGCTGAAAACCCGTACTTCGCTACGGAGTACATTCAAATTAAATACAACGGTCAATGTATGCAATTCATGCCAAATATAAATATATATTATATGATAAATACGACGATCAATGTATACAATTGATGTAAAATATATATATATATATATGTATATTTATAAGAAAATCGTAAAGGATAATTTTATAGACAAAATAATGTAGAAGAAAATATTAAAATTAAATCTAATATAAAGAATACTAAAGAATATAGTACAGTTAATATAGTACAGTTTTTAGAACATTTCTTTTACTGTATTTTAATATTTTTTTGGATAATGTCCAATCGTCTGCCGCATTAGCAAGGAAAAAAAAATATTTTTTGTTTATTTAGTTGTTATGCACGTGACGATAAATTTATTTAAAGTACCAGAAAAAGAAATCACGTGATCAGCATTTAATAAATTAAATTCTAAAAATTAATCTTTAAAAATTCACCAAAAATCAGGAAATGGAGGTAAAGATTCGAAAAAGATTTCATTTTAAAGGAAATTTTATGATCTTTCTCGTGATATAAATTTTATAACCCTCAATGTATTATTTTAAATGCAAACGTAAAAAAAGTTTAAAAATCAGCTTAAAAATTTAATTAAAAAAAATCTAAGAAGAATTTTTGAAAAATCTTTCTTAGTGCACCCCTACACTATTAGAAGAATCGCCATGCAAAATTTCAGCCCTTTAGGTCCAGCGGTTTGGTCTGTGCGTTGTATGTCAGTCAGTCAGTGAATGAATGAATGAATGAATGAGTCAGTTACGGAACTGTTTTATATATATAGACAGAGTCTGTTCGCACATTTTTTAGACGATTTTGGTAAGCGGTAATAAAAAATCGTTTGCTGCAAAAGAAATAATTGCAATTGTACTATGTTTTTAAAAGTCAAAATTATCGTCTACGGCTTGAAAGTTTTGTTTTTATTCAAAATGGCGTTTTTAACAGAGCAGTGGTTCGAAGGCTACATTTATGCTCTTTCCGAAGAGAAATATGCATACTCCGTTATCCAAAAACGATGTGAGAGTCATGGTTTTGTGATATCTAAAGCGTCGATAGGTTATATCTTCAACAAGAAAGGGAAAAAAAACGTCAAATTGGAGTCTCAAGTGGGACAAAAATTCCAAACAAGTATCCAAGGAATCTTCGACTATTGCAAAGGTACGTTGTTTAATGTTAAAATAAAATTCCCCTAGTCAAAGGACAGTTGCAAAATCATTAAAATGCTCGGTATCCACTGTAAACAAAATGATAAACGTTGATTTAAATCTTAAGAAAGCGAAAAAACGCAATGTGCATCGTCTTCTTCCAAATCATATCGCTGAACGCAGGACACGCTGCAGAATTCTATATGAGAAACACTTATCCAAAGAAAAATGGAAAACAATTGTCATAATAGATGAATAATGGGTATATTTAAATGATTGCAACAACAAAAGAGCCATTTATTATCATAAAAGGGGAGAAAAAAATTTAAGTACATGGTTCAAAGAATCGAAAGAATGTTTTTCTAAGGGATTCATGATTGTTGCTGGTTTTTCTTATAATGGCAAGTTAAAAATAAAGAGAGTGGAAAAAATGTCAAGATTAACTCCAAATACTATCAGGAACATATTTTATCGCCAATTTTTCTGAATGAAATACCATCGCTTTACCCACAGTGCCATCAATCTGTGAGACTCCATCAGCTAGCAGTCACACATCGTAATCCACTGTAAATTTCCTAAAAGAAATGGAACAAAAAACTGGTATCAAGGCCATACCCTTCACTGATATCCCTACTAAATCTCCCGATGTATCACCTATGGATTTTTGTGCTTTCGGACTTTTAAAATCTGCATTATCCAAACGTCGTCCCAAAACCCTTACAGGACTCTGGAAAGCTGTTCAGGAGGAATGGGATAGAATACCTCTTCTGACACTCCAAAAGGCATTATTATCCTGGAAATTGCGGTGTCGAAAGATAGTTCAGAATAAGGGATGTCAAATAGAACATTTAAAACACAAGAATTTTATGTAATTTAGTTTTGTGAATACAATATACATCGTCTAAAAAATGTGTGAACAGCCTCTGTATTTTTAAATGCTGCATTTCGTTTAATGTAAAATGAATTACATTAAGGCTATCCCTTTTAAAATGAGAGTACAACACGCATCGACAATTCCGCCTTCTTTTTTCCATGCTGTTATATTTTGCCCGCTGGATGAGAGATTGAAAAAATTGCGATAAAAACCCAAGTGAAAGAAATCGCATCGTATACGACATGAAGTATAGTCTAGAATAGAAAAACGACCGTTTTTTTCTGTTGGAGTACTTCACGGTATTAAGATCTCTGAGGAATTCCCAGGATATATGAATCTCTGTAGAATGAGGCTTTCCCATGAGTCAACTTGAGATGTTTGTGGCTGTTGTTGAAGGGGGAAAAGGTTAATTTTAGTCTTATTTGTCTTGATTTTTTCATCCACATCTCTTATGATGAGGGTTGTTCAACTCTCGCATCGCTTTTTCGGTATTTTTTTTTTTCTCCGTGAATATTTCGTAGTGCGAAAATATTTAGATAGCCTTTCAGCTCATTAGTAAAATCCGCCTCCAATATTTAGCGTATTTTCCCTGTCAGTTTTATTTCCCCCCCAAATATATGCATTTTTTCCCTCGTATATTTAAAGTTGCAAAGGATATTGCGAAATCCGGGGAAAAAATTGAAATAGTAACTTTTGATTCTTTTGAAAGTTATTTTTCTTACTTATTATTATATGTATGGAAAGTATTCAATTTTATAAAACGAAAAGTATTAAGTTCCATATTTTATGTTTAAGTTTGGTTATACGTCATCTCATCTTAGTTGTTTTTGTAGGTAGAAAATTTTATATATGACACATATATAATTTTATTTAAATTTTTATATATGTCATTTTTTGTTTCTTCCATCCACTTGGGTACAAACGTTAATTTAAACTACTAATGAGTAGCTGCGACTTAAAATTCTTCAATGATACTCGGAACGTAACCACAAATGGTCAATATTTGGGACCATATAACTCCAACTTACATGAAGCTTAATTTACCATTTTGCTAATAACATATTACTCGTAGATTGTTCACCATCTAGGAAATTATTTATTCAGGTTTGTAAATGCCAAGTTGGCTTTGTTCTGAGAATGCCCAGCATAAAGCCATTGTTCATTGAAAATTGTTTGGTGCATGTAGGCACCACAATGACTCCTCCTCTTTAGGATGTATCATTGATTGATAAATAGTTTATCACCTTGGAAAATCTGTATCATGCTACATCTCGAGGATTTAACTTGAAAACTGGGAAAAATACATGAAGTTTTTTGGGGATGTCGGTTGGGGTTTTCTATGGGAGTTTATTACTGCCACATAGAAAAAACCCCAACTTATTAAATATACAAGGCGTCCAGGCTAAAGGTATCCAAAAGTCATGACTTATTTTTACGGAACTACCCACTATAATTAAAAAAAATTATTTAAATGGAAAGAATATCTCACCAAGTTTTAATATCAATTATAGATTTCTATCATACTATCATAGATTTCGATGAGTGCTCCTTTTGGAGCACAACTAACGTCTAAATGGTAATCCAGTTCTCTCCAAGTGTTTCGTAGCATATTAGGCGTTATTAGACTTTTTTGCTTGGGGAATCATTAAATCCGTTGTGTATAAAAAAAAATTGAAACTGTGGATGAGCTGAAGAAGTGTATAGACAAAAACCTCACTTCTACCCAGACTTGGGTGTATATAATTTGAAGTGGCACTCTAAATGAATTTGATACAAACACAATTTATACATGAAACAATGTTTATTGAATTCGTTGCACATATAGAATTTGCTTTTACAGCAATAAGCATACGTACTACTTGTACGGAATATATATTAACATTCAATAGAAATATACTTTGCAAATACTCACAAACCAGCAGAGAGTCAAACCAGCAGTACTGTCACGTAAACTTTGGGCCCCCTAAGCACTAGCGCAGGATAGCATCTGGAGCTGCTTTCCTCGTAGCTCCCTTAACTCGCTTATCTATCAACCTTAACAACAGCCCCTCTTTTAATCAAGCTGCTTGGTATTTATACCAAACTCGTATGCCGAAATTAGCATATCTCAAGCAGCTTCTTTAATTCATTCACTCAAAAGTTCGATTCTTGTGAATCGAATCTTGTGTATACCTTACAAGTGTATCATTCAAGCAATTCGTGTAATAACTCCTGACATGCTACGAAACACTTCGAGAGAACGGGATTACCATTTAGACGTTTGTTGGGCACACATCGAAATCTATGATACTATGATTGAAGTCTATGATTGATATTAAAACTTGGTGAGAAGTTCTTCCTATTTAAATAATTTTTTTAAATTTTAATGGGTATTTCCGTAAAAATAAGTCATGACTTTTGGATACCTTTGGCCCGGACACTCTGTATTTATCGCAACATAATAACCCTGATTTGGGGATTTTGGGTATGCTAAAGTGGCAAGCTGTGGTTGGCCCATCAGCTCGCTCTCATTGCCAGAGCTCACAAACTGTTGCCACGCGGAAAACACCGATTTAAGAAATTTTAGGTTATCACCCTAATATGCATTACACACACACAAATATATATATATATATATATATATATATATATATATATATATATATATATATATATATATATATATATATATATATATATATATATATATATATATATAGACAGAGAGAGAGAGAGAGCGATATTAAGGATAGAAATAAATATAGAATATTATAGAAAGCAACATGAGTGAAATTACCCTAGAGAGTAGGATTCCTGCGACTGAATGTTTTTTGAGAGATCGAATACTAACTGGCCTCGTACTCAAAAAAATATGTTGAAAATGTTAAGAAGAATCTAGTTTTCTCTTAGAGTCAACTGGTGGCGTGGTTTTCTGTTTCTAAGTTCGTGTTTCCTAAGTTCAACGACAAGGAAAACTGAACTTGTAAGACAAAGATTAACGATGAAGGAAACAAAGCTACGAAATTCAAGAGAACGATGTTGTATGTAGTAATGTACAATTACTTGATTTTTAGTCGGTAATTAAAAGAGAGAGTGACATATTTACGTTGACAACTGATGAATCTGCCGGAAGTCGTCAAGAAGATGAAACATTTTCTTGCCACTCCTTCTTACGTTCTTTTATTTGCTCTCTGTAAGTCTGTCTCCCTTTTATTACGGATCCCAAAATTAAAATAAGTTACATCCAGGGGCTATAAACTAAAATAAATAACCCTTCACTGTCAAACTCTTCAAAAATAAAGCTTTTTTAAAACCCCTTTTAAATCAAGCAAACATTCGAAAAGATTCTCGAAATTTAGGATTTTGTAAAAATTTGGCATACTTATGGATTATAAAAAAACCTTTATTATCAGTTTTTTCGGTTATTGTCCTCCTTACTGGAATTCTAGAAGTACAACATGTTTAATTACGCAGAATTTCTTTATATAATTATCTGATCATAGCCGAAGGTAAAAAAAAACTTAAATCATCTTTCAGAGGTTAGGATTTATTATCTCCTTCATAATAAAGTTTGTATTCTCCAAAAGAAAGAACTATCAACGCGAAGGAAACTTAATTTCTTGCCATTTATGCTGGGTATCCGAGATCAGTAGAACAACGCCAGTTGTTAGTTTCAAAAAGAAACGCGACAAGGAATTTCATTTCACAACTACTCAGCACTGGAATAAATTCTCTGCATCATTTTGAAAGGTAGTAAACAGGAGAGATCTTAAAATATCGCAACAAGAAATTGGCAAAGAACGGATAGCGATTCTTTTCGCTGTTATAAATCAAAGGAAAAATTTCATTAAATATTTCCTGTTGCAAGCAATTGAAAAGGTGAATTAAACATATATGAGATATTCCTACATCAAAATATAGCCTATATTGTTTCTATCACTTTTCTTTATGATGAGCATGTTCGTTTATATTTTATTTTTAAAGGAGTCTCAAATTGTATTAATTAACCAGTCATTTTAACATTCCGCCTTTACCCCACAAAAAGTGAAATTTTTTTTTCGGGCAGTCTCTTCTAACGAAACTACGGCGGGTTATTAACATAGGATTACTTATCGTTGCTTACCTCTTTTGCATGTATATATGTATGTATGTGTTATGCATATATTTATCTATATAAGTACATACATACATACATATATATATATATATATGTTTGTCAAAATTTTGACGCATTTTGGTACTTTTCTGTTTAACTGTTTACTGCTTGCCCAAGCAGTAGAGACTGGGTTTGGTGCGCTTCCAAAATTATAACTTGCGACGACGGACGGTTTTAGTGTCTTAAATTCTGCTTTCCGGAGGACCGTTATGGAGGAACGTAATCCTACGTTCTAAAATGGGAAATATTAAAACCTAGGGTTTTCTCACTAGCAGTAAACCTAAAAAACTTCGACCCAGATATAACACGATGTATGCACAGCAATACTTAGACAACATTACGCACTTTTGCATTCACTGATTTCTATGATTACATAGACACACGACGCTCAGAGGGAGCAAAATGAGCAGCGTCCTTATAGATTCTTTGAACACGATTCTATGAAAATATGGAGCCTATATAGATAATAAATTTAAAATTTGGCGAAATAGACTACATTATGACACCAGACGTATTTGCTATTAATCCAAATGCGTCTACTTTATCACAAAGCTTAGCATCCTTGGTACTAGGCTTTGTGATTGGATAAAGCTTTCAGGTGACGATAAGCGTCCAGGCTCTGAGTGTGACCGAGCAGAACGGCTTTCTACGATATAAGTCGGTTGGATCTACTTGTTTCTCACTTGGAATTTTGTAAATATGTACATAGTTATGCATAATCAAGAAGTAATAAATGTGTTTAATTAAAGACATTACTTGTGGTGTTAACGCCCCATTCTGATTCAAGAGCAATTTAAACTAATGCCACCTCATACACTCACACACACACACACATATATCTATACTTATATATAAAGAGAGAGAGCGATTTTGTACGTGGAGGGTAATCTTCAGAACCACTGTACTATTTGAAAAATTCTTTCACTGTTTGAAAGGTACATTATTCGAGATGGACATAGGCTATATAGTATGTATATCTAATCAGTAGAAATAAAGTTAGGGGCTTTATCCTAACAATCTCCATTGTTACCGCTACTGTCCTCTACCGCTTTTTGTGCCGAAGTCTTCAACGATCCTTAGCGTGGTGCTATCTATACTTATATATAAAGAGAGAGAGAGCGATTTTGTACGTGGAGGGTAATATTCAGAACCACTGTACTATTTGAAAAATTCTTTCACTGTTTGAAAGGTACATTATTCGAGATGGACATAGGCTATATAGTATGTATATCTAATCAGTAGAAATAAAGTTAGGGGCTTTATCCTAACAATCTCCATTGTTACCGCTACTGTCCTCTACCGCTTTTTGTGCCGAAGTCTTCAACGATCCTTAGCGTGGTGCTATCTATATCTATACTTATATATAAAGAGAGAGAGCGATTTTGTACGTGGAGGGTAATCTTCAGAACCACTGTATAGAGAATCTATGCTCACTTCTACCCAGACTTGGGTGTATATAATTTGAAGTGGCTCTCTATTTGAATTTGAACCACACACAGTTTATACATGAAACAATGTTTATTGAATTCGTTGCACATATAATTGGCTTTACAGCAATAAGCATGCGTACTACTTGTACGGAATGTATAAACACAGCTTTCAAGAACAATATATTTTTATACTCACGAACAGTAAGTCAAACCAGCAGTACTGCCATGTAAACTTCTGGCCCGCTAAGCACTAGCGCAGGATAACACCTTTTCAACCTTAACAACCTCCTCCTTTTCATTAATGACGCTGCGTGGTATTTATACTAAGCGCGTATGCCGAAATTAGCATATCTAAAGCAGCTTCTTTAATTCACTCAAAAGTTCGATTCTTGTGAATCGAATCTTGTGTATACCTTACAACTGTACTATTTGAAAAATTCTTTCACTGTTTGAAAGGTACATTATTCGAAATGGACATAGGCTATATAGTATGTATATCTAATCAGTAGAAATAAAGTTAGGGGCTTTATCCTAACAATCTCCATTGTTACCGCTACTGTCCTCTACCGCTTTTTGTGCCGAAGTCTTCAACGATCCTTAGCGTGGTGCTATCTATATCTATACTTATATATAAAGAGAGAGAGCGATTTTGTACGTGGAGGGTAATCTTCAGAACCACTGTACTATTTGAAAAATTCTTTCACTGTTTGAAAGGTACATTATTCGAGATGGA